>JAHTLZ010000021.1:83667-128749 GCA_023846285.1 Phrynocephalus versicolor
AGATAGATAGATAGATAGATAGATAGATAGATAGATAGATAGATAGAGATATTTATATAGTATATATAGAGATATTTATTTTCATTTTCAGTACATTTTAATGGTTTTTAATGTTATTTTTCTATAGCTTAACAGAACAATACCTATTGTCATACAGTAATACATTGCTTATTTATACACACACACACACATTTACATTATCGCTTATCTTTTCACATACGCCTATTCCGTGGCACATTATTGCCTTTTAATGTCCACATAACATTGCTTAAACTACCCAGCAGTCCAATGTATTGTCCACTTTTATTCTGTTTCTTGATTCAATATTGGATTTCAACAAGGGGGTGCCATGTCTTCATAAAGTTATCTTGTTTAATTTCCCCTCTTTAATCTGACCTGATCAGTCAGTTTCTCCATCAGCACCACTGCTCATACTTTATTCATGAATCTTTGCAAAGTGAGGTATTGAACATTTTTCCAGTACCAGGTGATCTTGTTCTGTGCTGCTCCTAGAAAAGTCACCAATTCTTTGTTGGATAATTTTTCATTTCTTCCAGTAAATAGTGAAAACAACAAGGTTTCATTTTCAACTTTTTTTTTTTAATTTTTTCTAGCCAGTAGATTGCCTCATACTAGAATACTTCTACTTTTGGACAAACTTAATCACATTTGTTCTAACATTTGTTTATGCCCGCACTTACTCCAGCACAAGTCTGCGGTCTCTCTTAATTTTATGTAGTTTAGTAGGGCATAAGTGCCACCTGTGGACTACTTTTAGCATCATTTCTTTTGAGTTTGCTGATACTGATTTGTACGATTTGGTGGTCCATATTTTCTAATATGCTGATGCTTACATTTGTTTTACAAACTATCTTAATCTTGTGCAGCTACCATATTTTTTTTATCTAAAATGTTTTTTATAAATTAGTGAAATTAGTTCCTTTTCCTTTTTATTTTTCCCATTTAAACAATAATTGTCTTCTATTAATGGTCTATTAGAACCTGACTTCTTATACAACTGAGTTGTAACATTTCCTATCTGAAATATTTGGGACCAGTTAGTGGCTATTTATGTACACTTTTCTTGTAGCTAATTGTAATTATTTTCTTTATACAAAAGGCCTTTTATTCTATAAATTTCTATTTCCTTCCAAAGTTTATACTGAAGATTTTAATCCTTAGATTTAAATTGTGTGTGTTCTAAAGAAGGGCAGAAGGAGGGTACTGGAGGTATAAGAATTTTCATATACCTTCACCATATTCTCACTGCTTTTATAGCAAAAGAATTCTGTAATGGAGTCCTATTTCTCTGTAACCTAGATGTATATCAATATAAGTTAATTAGCTTTGCTCTTCCTTCCTCTTCAATTTTAGTCCATTCAAGGATCTCGTTTCCTTTATAAAGTTAATTACTTGAGCTGTTGGAAAGGCTTCATAATATTTCAATAAATGTGATATTGCTAATCTTCCGTTTGCATATTTTACAGGATTTATAAATCTTATTCTTTTTCTGCAATAAAATTTTCCAAGTTTTTTTCTTTACCCTAGTTTTGTCTTTCTTGGTGTAGGTATGTTTTGAAACAAAAATAAAACATTTGGTAATATATAGACTTTTACTGTTGTTGCTGTTCTCCCTAATAATGATAAATTTATTTTTCCCATTAATTTTTTTCTCTCATAATTGCAAAAACAACCTTATAGTTCATGCCCACTATTTGATTTATGCTTTTTGTTAACCAGATGCCCAAATATCTAAAACTATAAAAACACAACTCTGAATTAGACATTATTTTAATTTTCTTTTGATCTATTATAGGAATAATTATAGATAACACTCTAGATTTTAGATAATTAATTTTTAATCCTCTGTACTGATTAAATCTTTCTGGTATTTGTCTCAGCACCTCTATGCTTTTCAGTGGCTTTTCCAATTATAGAAGCCTATAAATTAATGTTATGCTTTCTGCTCTGGTTGTCATGCCAGTAATGTTATCATTTTCTCTCATCTTCACTGCAAGTCGTTCAGGAGCCAAAGCAAATATTAACAGAGACAAAGGATTAGTCTGTGCTTTAAAGCCTATGAGACCAAAATGCACATTATTTCAAGCTGAAAGCCCATTTATATTAAACAGGCAAGTTTGAATCTATAGAAGTACAGTACACCTATACCAAAGCTCGTATTCAAAGCTAAATATATATCAAAAATACCTTGTCCATCAGAGTTCAAGTTCACCTCAAGATTATCAAATTTCTAGAAATGTTGAATCCAGTGCTAAATAGCAGGTGAACAATAATGAAAATATATAGCATTTTGGAGTGGAAATATATTATATATAATGAAACTGAGTATTATTTATTTATTTTTATTTATTTATTTTTACACCTTATATGCCGCCCACTACCCAAAGGTAGTACTCATTGGCGAAACAACTGGCACCTGCAATTATTTTGTGACTTCCTGAGAGTTCGTGCTGATCGTCCACAAGAAAACCCATTTGTTAAAAAGAGATGGCAAACAACCTCATTTAAACTACTTTAATTGTAACAGAGATATCACCGTGTCCGAGTTAATTTGATTCTGTCTTTCCACTTCTGATTTAGTGTCTAGGAGATAATCTCCCAGAGGATGGCTGAGGAAGCCGCATTTTGGACAGCAAAACATCATAATCCACAAAGGTATATGGCGTATACTCATGATGCTGCAGATTCTTGTAGGTTGAAATGTCACTTGTTTCTTGTACAGTATCAACTGGTGGCTTGGTCTCTATGAAAGAAAAAAAAATATTTGTGAACTTTCTGGCTTAGTTGGATTTCATGTATTCTCAGTTTTCTGCCAGAGATGGTTACTGACTACCGGTATCTTATAAGAAATGAAGACTACACAAAATATTAAAGAATTTAAATTTAAACATGGAAAATTGCACCATGTTACCTGTAAATGTACAGATCAAGTTGAAATAGATTGCAACTAAATTATTTTTTCCCCTTAAAATTTCCAGCAAGAAACCTTGTTGTGCCAGGGTGAGAGGAGTACCACGTGCATGGCACACCGCAGAACTTGGATGTAATATTAATAACATTCATAATGTGTTTTTGAGCAATGAGGGCTAGCACTGTAAACCTTGTAGCATAAATGTTATAATTTTTTTCATACAAAGTTTAACAGCTATTGCAAAAGCATTACATGGAGGCAACCATTTTAATGTTTAGTTTAAAAAGTTTTTTAAAAAAAATAACATTACCAATAAAACACAAGAACACATTATTTTACTTGTTACTTATGAAGTAATTAGTTTAAGCGATTAGTAGTAAATGAATACTGCAGTACTTGAAAGTGCGTTGCTTATATTCCACCCCACAGCACTTAAAACACTCTCTGACGAGTTTACAATGTAATTATGCATTGGAGACACCAATAATTTATACATTGTCCTTCCAACTCAATTTACCAACTATGGTATAATTCCATAATTGACTCCACAGGACACATTGCCAGTTACAACCCCCAACCTCTTTAGGGCTTGGCCAGTATACCATATAAGTTTTTCCGGTTTTTTTTTTTTTTTTTTGGGGGGGGGATATTAGGCCCTCTGCTCATACTCGAGTCGGCTTATACTCGAGTATATATGGTAGTTTGCCAAATCTGCCACCCTCCTCAAGCCGTCTGAGCACCTAATTTTACCTCCCCAAACTGGGAAACTTGAGTGTAAGCTGAGGGCATTTTTTTCAGCCAAAAATAAGGGCTGAAAAACTTGGCTTATACTCAAGTATATATGGTACTTAACCTTGGCTGAATTGTATCCTTTCACAATGCATAGATAGATCTGTAGCATTTTTAGAAGACTGCCTGTAGCATTTTTAGAAGATTGCTACTAGGGTTCTATTTTGGCAACCAGGGTTTGGCTATAGTATTAAAAACTGATATGGTCAATTTTTATTTGATAAACAGAATGGCTAATAAAATATTGAAAAGGCAACTAAAATCCTGTATTTAGCTTTCAGATACATTGGCATGGGTAATTCCACTATCTTTTCCTAAATTACACTTCAGATATTTAAGTACTGCCCTGTTTAGATGTTTTAATGTTTGAATACAGTGGTACCTCTACCTACGAGTGGCTCTACTGATGAGCGATTTGACTTAAGAGCGGAAAACCATTGGCATTTTAACAGCTGCCTTACAAATTTTAGATGCGGTGATCATATATTCGGAACGGATTAAACTCATAGGTAGAGGTACCACTGTATTTCTTTTTTTCTTTTTTAGCTTTTAAAATACTGTTTTATAATCTGTGTTGCCTTGGGTGCTTCTGGGGAAAAGGGTGGGATAGAAATATTTCAAATAAATAAATAAATAAATAAATAAATACATAAATAAATTCCTGACCATCACCATCAATTAATCCTAAAATGATGATGATAAACATATTTCAATTTTTTAAGGCCACATTTAGGCTGAAATAGAACACAGTGTCAAAACTGTTTTCAAGTTGCAAGAACTGTAACAGTGTTTTGTGAGTAACTAGTGCCCTCCTCTGGGTGCAAAGAGTCAAATGATCTGGATAGCACTTCTGTTTCGATTTTATACCAAACTTCCAGAAAATGTACCTCAATCTGGATTTTAATCTCAACTTCAAGTTTCACTTTGCATCTGACATCAGAAGAAGGGAGAAATGGTAAATCACTTCTAAGTACTCTACCTAGAAAAACCTTGGAAAGGATCACCATAACTCAGAATTTAGCTGGATGGCACACAGTTATTGGGCTGTCTGGATAGGTTATTGGTTTAGACATCTGGCTGCATAGCCAGAGGTTAGGAGTTCAATTCCCTGCTTTGCCTCCTGGAAATTATTGCTAATTATTACTGTATTTGCTGATCTGCTGACATCACTATCTCTCCCCACTTACTCTTAACTTATTCTTGATTTTTTATTTTTATGATTGATATTATTGATGGGTAATTGTGTTTCAGTGTGTGTCATTATGCTGTGCTATTTTATTTTATTGCATATTGTACTTTGTTTTATGCTGAATTATTGTAAACCGCCCAGAGTGGTCCTGCTGCCAGATGGACAGTATATAAATCTAATAAAGAAATAAATAAATTATTACTTTCTCATTCTTGAAAAAATGACATTACATTTTTTTTAAATAATAGGATACAATAAATACAATGGTTTTTAAATCTTATTTTGTCTTTAAAGCACTGGAGAAAATGACAAGGTATGATTCCAGGAGTGTGTCTGGAATATTTTGAAACAATGTTACAAGATGAAATGAGAGTAATACTAGGGTAACTAGTGAATAACATTAGGGAACATTTACTATGCTAGCCTTGTCCTAATGATTCAAGTTGGAGTATGAAACAGGATCTTAGTTAGCCTGGAGGCACTTTCCTTGCCCCTGCTCTGATGTCAAAGTAAACATGATTCCTTCTGTGTCTGTGTGTGCAATGGAGCCAACTTCTGCAATTATCAGGTCACTGGAAGAGTAAAAAAAATAGAGTGAGAATAGAGGATGAGCACAGTCAATCCCGGAAGAAAAGCAGCAGTTACAATGAAGGCAGGACTTGGACAACAGGAGCAAAAAGCAAAAAACAATAAATGAGTCAGTCGATTATACTTTCGACAAGATTTAAACAGAATGTTGATTCTGTCAAGGCAGCCCATTTTCACTTGTCTCCTTAAAAGTTTTACAAGTTGACTCTTCCTAACTGCAATTCAGTGTTACAAAAAGAGTATAGTATCAGTGTAGAAGAACTAAAGCAAGTGCTGTAAAAGAAATACTATGTCCCACTGACAGATTAAGACCTACATTGAAGAGGAAAAAGAAATGAAGGTTGTAAATGTAGATACTCATAAATATAAGATGTAAAAGCAGTAGCACCAAGTGAAAAGGACCACTGAAATGTGTGAGGTAAGAGTCTTAAGAGTTTCCAACATGTTTTTCAGATAATCAGAATAATTAGAATACAAGCTATCTGCTTATGCAAAACCCTGAGCACCAGAAGGATCAAAGCAGAAGATAAAGCAATACCCTGTATAGTGCTTGGTTCAGCCTGAACTCCTGCTTCCACGACCATGTCTTCTTTCCCAGTAGGGTCTACCATTGGCATTCTGCCATTCGAGACTTGCTCTTGCAGCTCTTCAGACTTTTGGACTTCATTTGCCATGCCTTCTTCCTTTTTTAGCAAAGTCAAATTTTGTACTACATTTTGCTGAGAGACAGTTTGCGTTTTAGACAATGTGCTTGAAGCTGCTTCTGGGATAGTTCCTTCCACTTGTGTATGTGAAACTTCTCTGTGCTGTTGGCTCTTGACAATTTTTGTCCCAAATTCTGAACTCTGCAAGTGCCTTTCTTTTAGTTTTTTGTCTGTGGCATGTTTTGCCGAATCTGGTTTTAACAACTTGCCATCAGCACTTGTCTCATGCAGCAGCTTTTGTTTAATTGAAGTTGGTCTAATCTGGGCACTATAAGGGAGCTTCTCAGATTTTTTGCCCTTGTCTTGTTCTTGAACGACATCATTTCGACTCATTATATTTATCTTGGTTGTTTGGTCCTCAGTAAAGATGTGGTCTCGCCTTGGAAATGCTACTTTGGTTTTTACAGATTCTTTGAGAGAGTCATCTTCCTCTTCAGAATCAGAACTGGAATCTGAATCGGAGCTTGATGAGGTGGATGAGTCGTCTTCTGCCAACGTCTTAGTCAAGCCTCTTTTTGAGGAGGAAACGGGCTCCTCTTCAAGAGAAGAAAGCTTCACTCTCTGAGGAAATGTTACCAATGTTTTTCTTGCCAAGAATTTCCTCAGATCTTCATCTGCTAACTTTGCAGTTGCCTCTGCTTTAGTGTTAGTTATAATTTCACCTTCATCTGTAAATTGTGGGGGAAAGGGAGGAGAAAACTTATCAAGGAAATTCAATTTCTGGTTTGAACCTTGGTGAACATATCTAGCAAATTATCTCTAGGAAATGGCAAAGGGAAACTATCATTTCTGAACATTTTAAAATGCACTTATTAGTATGGAGTTCTAGCATAAATTTATGAAGGGAATTGGTATAAGACCTTAAATTTACCTTTTACTTGCTTCTCAATATTAGCATTCCCCATACAAATAAAGTTGTTTCCTTTAGTTACAAATGCTACTTGCAAGAACATTAATAACATATTCTTTTATTGTGACAGGTTGCCTGTGAAACCTAAAATGCTTTGTTTCAACCTATGATAGGATGAAAACACAATATTTTCAAATACATTTTGAAGACTTTATTGGACATTGCAGTATCAAAGTGCTTCGGCTAAATTAAATATTTTGTGAGAAACTGATTTCAACCTTTGCCATAGCTTTCAACAAATGGAAAATGAGACCTTGCAAAAGTTACTTGTTAAACTAGCTTTTTCATAATTCCCCAACCTCTATGCATGGGCATTTTAACTATTAATTTGTTTTTATTCATAATTTTGTAAATGTTGTGGCTTATTTTTGCAAAACATATTAAAATGAACAAAGCAGCATACTCCGACAAAGCCACTGGGGCTTGCACTGAACTGAAGTGAGAGGTCCACCTGCTGCTCATTAACCACATTCAGTCAAGCTAACTCTTGTTCCTCTGGCCTATAGTTTACAAAGTTTCCCCATGGTGGTCCAGCGAAGACCTATGTCTGCCATTTGTGAAATCTCGGCCCATGCACAAATTTGTCTGAGAGTGGACACAGAATTAAAAGGTCAAGGCTACAGACTAGTTCACTGCTCAGGCTAAAGATCACCATATTACTATTAGTACAGTCGTTGTGCCGTTCATGCCAGGTCCCACAGAAGAAAATACATTTTCTTATTGGAGGCAATCTTTATTTAAGTTTAGTCCTTAGCTGTATAATTATTCTGACTTTGACTTGAACAATATCTTTTTTTGCCCCGATTCATCTTTGCACCACATGCTGGATACTCCCCCTTTTGTTGTGTTTTTTCTGCCAACATGTCATGAACATCTGTGTTTTGATGCAACTTAAAACTTTGAAAACTGCAACCAGAAGTACAACCATAAAGCACAGAATAGAAAGCTGCCTGAGATTAATGCATGTCGGAGGGTAGTTAGGACTTTTACCAGAAATTCATAAAGAGTTCAACTGGACAAACTGGCATTGAATCAAGCGACCGCTGTGTGCATGCTGAGAAGTTCAGACAGCTAAAAACAGGACATGGACCATTTAGTGCTGGTCATTGTTAGAGAAGGTGAAAGAGAACAACGTTATTTGAAAGAATGAGAGCAAATATTTTCCTTAGCAGTAGTTAGTGAAATAATACAGTAGTTGTGAAAGTTAATTAGGAACAGAACAAAAATTGTATGTTTAAAGAGTCTGTGGCCTCATCTTGGCAAGAAGACACTGCAATGCTTTCCCACTTCTGCAAGTGCTACTCCATTAGCTTTGGTTGAAGAACTGGTGCAACAGTTGCCTGGACTGGCATATAAACAAAGCTTCTTACACTGGATATTTAAGGATGCAAAGAACAAGAATGGTAAAAGTAGCCAAGATGCTAGACTTCTGACAGAAGAAAGTGGAGAACTAGCAGTATCTGCTTCAGTTCTGGTGACATCAGAAAAGTGACATCTAAGCGCTTTCTATTTTCCATTAACAAGCCGCATGGCAAGTATATTCCTTCATCTGGGAAAAATTATTAGCTCTTTTGTGTAGAAATGCTGAGAACTGTTACAAACACATGTAAAAGGCCACACATTTCACATCCATGTTTTAGAGCAGGGAATTTCTAATGTGTAGGGATTCCACCTCTAGGAACAATCTTTTGTGATTACAGCACAAAAACCTATTACATGGTATTGAGCTCCTGTCACAAGCCTGTGTCAGATGCATCCATAATGGTATCTGCTTCTACTATTTCTACTACAACCCACTCACTTAGTTCTGGTGCCTGTTACACATGCATCCAGAGTTCCCACAGTGGAATTATACTCTTACTATAGTTATAATAAATTCCAAAACCTACCACTATAAACTACTAGATAGCATGAAAGGCTGTTTATATATACCACACTACTATACTTTGAAATCCGAAGGTAATTATTTTCCTCTTGCCAATGACATTTAGTTTTTTAGAATAGGTCATGTGAAAATTTATAAGCAGAAAATGATATTATTAGAATTAAGGCAGCTTCATGTTTTTACAGCAAATATAATATTTGGTCATGCAAAGTGACTGAGAAAGCAACTAAAAGCCAATGTTGGATACAAATACCGATATTTGTAATGATGCAGTGTACCATCAATTTGTAGCATACAATAAACCAGGTGTATTCTCAAGCTTCTACTGCTTCACATAGGGCACATTTACACATCCCAGTTTAAGTCAGGGTTCCAGAAAAAAATAAATGTAACTTCGGTCCTTCAGTCCATAGGTTCTTTATTGTGCCAGGCAAACGTAGCAGCTGCCAAAGTAAATTATTTCTCCTACCAAAAATATGGGCATGGGGACAGAATCAACTTTTGTTTCTCGTTCTTCCTGGGAGGAAATGCCAATGGCACCAACATCATGCCAAAGGAACCATGCACCAAAGGTTTGTGATTTGTTTAGACATTTAAATGCCTAACAGGAGTGACTGGGGAATTTATACCAGCATGGTGTTTGGCACAGTGGAAGCCAAGGTTCACCCAAAGCCTTGCTTATTGTGCTGTGCCACCCGGACCACAGGATAAAGTTACACAGTATTTCATGTTCCCTCAACTAATGTGCAAGAACAACAAAATATTTGGCAGTTTACACCCTACTACTTGAATTTCAAACTACAGAGAGTGGTTTTGCTGGATTCTGTGGCTGAAATTCGGCACAACTTCGACTGTCAGGTTGGCAACATCACCAGCTGCAGTGATGCTGCTCTTGGGGAATGCAGGATTGGTGGTGGTGGGGGAGGTCCCTTCATCTCTGAAAAATGCTGCCAGATGGATGATTTTACCTACAGCTTTCCCATGAAGAAACAGATCCCACGAGAGTCTTGAGACTGTCAAGAGGGGTGAGGAATCGGAAAAAAAGTAAGTGGCAAAAAAAAGCTGCACAAGAGGATTTTAGTCACAAGCCTTATAGAAGGAATGAGGTACCCTCAAGCTGTCTATGGCACCAGTAGTTCTCAATACGTAGTACCAGCACCACTGGGATGTAAAAGTATATTTGTAGGACTCGGGGGTTTTTCCTCATAATTGCTAGGAATTCATACTCTTAGTCCTTATGTCCTGCAGCAAGTGTAATATGTGATCTCAAAATGTCCCTACCTATCATGGATTATCTGTGATCTAGCATACTAAAAACATCTACCTGCCCCACTCATACCTTATACACTGGGATGTTGCAGGCGGGAACCCTGAGAGAAACCTAAGAATCTGCCACTCAAATCTGGGCCTTCTCAGTGGTTGCTCCATCACTCTGGAACCTACTTCCACCTGAGGCATAGTTAGCTCCTTCCCTTCTTAGCTTCTGGAGACTTGGCTTTTCTCGCAAGCCTTTTATGGCCTTACCCCCAGAGTAATCTTAAGGACTGACTGAGTTTTTTCCCATCCTGATTATGTGCTTGCCTTGTTTTACCACTTTACTGATCTGTTTGCTGTCCTGAGTAGTGGCTCCACCACTAATTGGGAGGGAGGGATAGATACGTACATACATGCAAGTAATAAAATTGGATATTCAATACTGATTCTTTGGTCCTCTTGTCCATCACCTTACAAAGATGATAAATGTAATGCTGAAAAAGAGATTGATGTATTTTTTTTAAAAGTACTATTTGCTGTCATGGATGAACTCAGGGACTTCCATAGAGCAACTGAAGTGATTTCAGACATGAAAGGGTGAAGATCACTGGGTTAGATGCAACCAGTAGTTAAGAAGGAACGGTATCTTACTCTTTTTAGAGTCTTTTTTAGACCCGCCTGGTTTGGTGCACAGAAAAACAGCAGAAGGCAGACTCCGAAGCCCCCACACTTGGACCAGAGTAGTCTGTAAGAATTAGGAAAGACAAGTGATGAGTGGAACACCTGATTAATTATAACTTATCCAGCACCCCTTAAATAGAATCATATTTAGTGCAAATGACTGGATCATATATTCCACTAGAGCACCACACAGATAAAACAGATACAATTCACAGAAATGCTTCCACTATCACAATGAAGTGAAGAGACAGTCACTAGATTGCACTTACATTAAAGTTATACGCATTTATTTCTTTTGTATTCTGCACTTTCTTGTGAGAGCCTAGGGCAGAATACAAAATCTCTAATGCTCTATCTAGCTATATTTATATTACAATTATACAAGAGATTCTTTTAAATTTCAATTCTTACATTCTAAAACACAACCCATGATCATTACTTGAAATAGTTGTCTGCATTTTAATAATCAGGGAAATTAACACACTGATGAATTTTTTAGAGAAAATTAGACAACTATCAGATGCACTTTGATTTGGATTCCTCCATTGTTCAGGAAGTTGTATAAGAAAATGATAGGGTCTCTGTGTGGTGATAATAACCAGTTACTAACAGGAGAAAGGGAAAAAGGCAGAACACCTTCTTTGCCTCTTTTTTTTCCAGAAAGGAAAAAAGTTCAGTTAGGTCGAAGAGTAAACAAGGTAAGGTGGAAATGGCAGCATAGAATAGGTAGGAAGGTAGTACAGGAATACCTGGAAACCCTAAATGAACTTAAGTCTCCTGGGGCAGATGAATTACACCCAAAGATATTAAAAGAACAGGCAACCATTGGCAATAATCTTTGAGAAGTCCTGGAGAACAGGGGAAGTCCCCATAGATTGGAGGAGGGTGAATGTTGTCCCCATCTTCAAGAAAGGGAAAAAAGAGGACCCAAATAATTATCGCCCAGTCAGCTTGACATCTATTCCTAAAAAGATTCTAGAACAGATTATTAAGCAGTCTGTAATTATTTAACAAGCAACACTGTCATTACTAGAAGTCAACAAGGTTTTCTCAAAAACAAGTCATGCCAGACTAATTTGATCTCTTTCTTTGATAGAGTTACAGGCCTGGGGGATGAGGGGAATGCAGGGGATGTTGTTTATCTTGATTTTAGTAAGGCCTTTGATAAGGTTCCCCGTTACATACTTGCAAAGAAGATAGTAGAATGTGGTATAGATAATGCTACTGTTAGGTGGATTTGTAATTGGTTGACTGATTGTATGCAAAGGGTGATCATAAATGGCTTCTCAGCAGGGAGAGGGGTGACCAGTGAGGAGCCTCAGGGTTCTGTTCTGGGCCCAGTGCTATTCAACATCTAGGCAGAAAAAATGAATTGCATAGATATAGGATGGGAGACTCCTGGCTGGAGAATAGTAACTGTGAAAGGGATCTGGGAGTCTTGGTGGACTACAAATTGAACATGAGTCAGCAGTGTGGCGCAGCAGCCAAGAAAGCCAATGTGATTCTTGGTTGCATCAACAGAAGCATAGTTTCTAGAGCAAGGGAGGTGATAGTACCACTCTATTCTATTCTGCTCTGGTCAGACCCCACCTGGAGTACTGTGTACATTTCTGTGCACCTCAATTTTAAAAGGATGTTGACAACCTCAAGCTGGTCCAGAGGAGGGTGACCAGGATGGTTAAAGGTCTAGATCAGTGATGGCAAACCTTTTAGAGACCGAGTGCCCAAACTGTGATTCAAAACCCACTATTTTTTTGCAAAGTGCCAATACAGCCATTTAACCTGAATATAGGTGGCTGTGAAGGGGCAATGTTGGGTGCCCACAGAATGGGCTCCGAGTGCCACCTTTGGCACCCATGCCATAGATTCACCAACCCTGGTCTAGATGAACATATGTGTTACGAGGAGCAGCTTAGGGATCTGGGAATGTTTAGTCTTACAAAGAGAAGGCTGGGAGGGGATATGATAGCCATGTTTAAATATTTGAAAGGATGTCATATCAGAGAGGGGGCTGGCTTGTTTTCCATGGCTTCAGAGACTAGGACTTGGGGCAATGGTTTCAAATTACAGGAAAAGAGATTCCATTTGAACATTAGGAAGAAGTTCGTGATGGTTAAAACTATTTGGCAGTGGAATATACTGCCACGGAGGGTGGTGGAGTGAACTTCTTTGGAGATTTTTAAGCAAAGGCTGGATGGCCATCTGATGGGGGTACTTGAGGGGGGTTCCTGCATGGCAGGGGGTTGGACTGGATGGCCCTTGAGGTCTCTTCCAACTCTGCTTCTATGGATTAGATGGCCTTACCCCATTATTCTATGACTTCTTTTTAATATCAGGCACACATGTCTTTTTAATTATCATCCCTTTATCTCTTGCAAAGCTAAAAAACCACCACTACGATTTTCTTTGCAGAAGTGATATTTTGCAAAATGGGTTCTAGCCATTATATACAGTATTTATTAGCTACCTTTCCATCCCACTTTTCCTTCAATAAATCCAAGACAACTTGTACTATTAACATTTAACATACGAGTAAGGATTAGTTGAAGACATAACATAGTCAGATTTTTTTTTAAAAAAAGGTTCTGTGAAGAATTTTGGTTCTCAGGTGTCCAATATCCAAGTCCTAACTAAATGATTATCTCAAACAAAATGATCTGCCAACATCCTTGACAACTGAGATAATATTTTGCTTTTGGAATGGCCCAAGGGAAAGTTGTCTGGTATCAATACCATTCAGGCACCAAACAAAATATATTTTGTAAATGCTTTAGTCAGTATTCGAAATTCCCAGCAATTTTGAGTTAATTATTAGTTTTGACTAACCCCCCCTTTTACTTTGTTGTCTTTTGTCTATTTTGTTATATCTGGAAGTTGAGTAATGGCAACTGGACTTATTTTTCTTGAGAAAAGTTTTGCTGCTCATCCAAGCAGCTTCGATGAAGCTGTTTGGATGAGCAGTGAAACGTTTCTATCTCTTAAGAAAAATAAGTCCAGTTGCCATGACTTAACTTCCAGACATACTCACCTGGATGATTGAGAATCTTCACATACATTTTGTTATATATTATTTTCCTTTTTTTCGTCTCCAATTATTTTGCACACTACCCAAGGAAAATGAAGTCGCAGTGACAGTAGAAGTAGACAGGGGAGCATAGGGTAATATTGCGTTACTTTTTGGAATAACTGACGCAAAATACTAGATATACCGCCCTTTAATTCTGATCTCTGTAGTAAAAATTAGTTTGGAAACCCGCAGAATGAGAGCGAGGGTTGGATCCTCAGGAAGTAACACTCGGAGTAAGCCGCGCCCAAATCAGTGAGATTTATTGCTGATTAAACGCATTGAAAATCATAATGCGGAACCCGGGACCTCGAGGTTAAATCCTGACCCACCCCACTAATTCACATGAACGGCACAGAGAGAGAGCACGCTGTTTGCTGCGGCTGACAACAATACCACGCTTCATAGGAGTGAAAAAAACTAAAATATAATCTCCCTTGGTTACCTTGAACGCGGCGACACGGGCACAGGGGCTCAAAATAGAGGCCGCCATCTTGGCGTCCACCAGAATCTGTCCCCCCTCCACAACTCTGTCGCCCCAAAAGAAGGTTCCGCCTGCCCTTCCAGATTCCGACGCCCTTCTGAGGCAAACGTTCTGCGCGCATGCGTGGGTGCTTAATACAAAGGTTGGGCTTACGTTTCCTGAGGCTTTTAAAATGTTTATTAGGAAGGGGAAAGGAAAGAGCTACTCTTTCCATCAGCACGGTATTCGTTTGGCGGTTTCTCATGTATGTGGCTGACAAGTTAGAAGTCTTATACGGAATGGCCAGGTTCATACCAGTATCTCCTGTTTGCTGTTTGATGACTGCATTTCTAGACTGAAAATTATTCATTAAACGCATTTCTGCGGTTATAAAGGCTCAGGTAGCCACCTGAATGCTAAAAAAAGGCAGTACGTGGTAATTAACAATTAAATTGTTTTTTAAAGTTAATTTTCTAACTTAATTGCTCAAATGTAGATAGAGTAGAAAGCCATAATATCAAACGATAAGACAATGAAGCAAACCAAGAGACAAAAACGTTGTGGCACCTAACACGGATAGATTCTGATAATACAGTCCCCCTAGCTCGCACCTTTCTCAGATTTTCCGTTTGATCCCATAGCCTGTGAACATAGGCAAGGCATGTGAGATTTTTCTGCAGAAACGTTGCCTTTTTCCTACCTGTGTATTTTTAGGGAAATTTTTGCTTTGTTTTGCTCATAACCAGGTTGTTGCCAGGTGATAGTGGCGAAGTCCCTCTTTTTTGAATTGCTTTCTTGTAAACTGAAGTCAAAGCCTCTCGGAGCACAGCCTTCATGTGTCTGCTCAGAAATAAATTCCAATCGATTACATCAGGATTACAAAATGGATCTGGTTTTGCAGCCTTAACGAATTGTGAGGAGAGAGTAACAGTGAAACCTAGCACATACAACATGGGTTAGAAAAAGTCTAATAGCCTGGTGCAAAAGTACATTCAATTGTATCCAATGAGGTTTGCTTCCACGTTCATACATGTAGGATCGCAGTTTAGGTATCTTCTAATGTTTCTCCACATAAGAAATTAGGGATGTGCCATGACATTTACTTTCCTAGACTTCAGACAGATGATCATAAAGGAATTAGTTCGATGTGCAAAAACCTAACGGTCCCTCTTTTTTGTTATTCTCGGTGGCCACAAACCTGCGACGCTCTAGCCCTGTGCCGCTCTATGGTCGGGCCCACCTTATACTTTGCAATGGAGGTTAGAGCCGAAAACGAACTTCGTTGTACACCGGAAGTGCCCATAAGGACAGCGATGGGTTGTGTTGGTGTTTGTCAGAGACAAAATTCAGAGGCGCTTCATGTGTTTGTTTTTACGAATGAACCCAAAGTCCGAATTCAATTGGTGCCAGAGGTTGATAGTGTACGAGATGTTCATCTCTATGGTAGGCAATTGATGACATCATCTTAAGCAGTCCGCGCGCGACGCAATTGTCCAGCGACGGCTGTCGTTCCCACGTGAGTGCGGCTGTAGGCATGGAGGCTGCGAAAACCGAGAACCCCACGCCGGCGCTGGCCATCTGTGGCGACCTTATGGTAGTTACTGGCGGGACTCGCCTCCTGGCGGCACGTTTTACAGAAGCCACGTGAGTGAAAAGACCTCGAAGGGCTCCGATTTCGTTCCTTTTTTTGGGAGGGGGGGAGAGATCCGAGAGTGAACGTGCAAAACCAGGCATAGATTAAAGCATTCCCTGGTCTTCTGTTTATTTTATTTATTTATTTTGAATATGTTTACCCCACCTTTCTTATTGGAAAAGGACCCAAGGTGGCTTACAGTAATGAGGGACAATAAACAGCCCAGAACTTTTAAGACTTATTCAGGTTAAGCACAGGGTTTTAAAAGAAGCATCTTAGAACATTAAATGTTCTAAACATTAAATGTTTATGTTTAGGCAAAGGTAGCATCTGTGTTTCCCACTAACTTTGTGGAAAAGTCACCAGGGCGTCCGTTTTAATTCCGATCATTTGCTTCGGAAGGGTGCTTTAATCAGCTTTCTGGTCACACAAGACCAGGAATAGATTCTCCCTCGCCTTTCACTATGATTCTAATTTTAATGACCAGGGAGTAGTTGATAGTGGTTAGATGGGAGTATGCGGAATCTCTTTGTGAACGCTTGGCGTTCAAAGCAGCAGAGGAAAACCATTAGCTCTTCACATGATTTCTTATCTATAGCTCTCACAGTCCCTTATGACTGGTTATGCTGGTGGGGATTTTAAGTTAAAGCACCTGAAGGGCCAAAGGTTCTCATTCTTCAGTACAGTCAAATCTCATTTATTTCTAATGCTGATTCACCTTTAGATTGAAAAACATCTGTTGAGGAATGGGGCTGCTCAGTTACACATGTGATTATTTCTTTATTAGAGTGACATGGGTGGGGAGAGCCTCTGAAGCCATGCAGTCGATCAGTATAGTGAGAAGCAATCACAGTCAGAATGCTGTCTTTCTACAGATTTCTTGCCTTCTTACCGTACCTCAGAATGAATGTAGAACCTGTTTGATTTACTGCAATTGCACAAACACATTGGTTTAGAGTTCCATCACTGGTAGTTTTAAGGCAAAAGTTCAAAAAAGTTCTAATGGTTTTAAAAATTATTTAATGGGTCTATGTCATTTCTATGCTGCTATTTTACAATCTCTGTTTCTTTTCTGATATAATGAAAGACAGCAGCACACACAGTTAACTTTTTAGTTGATAGGTCAGGTCATGGTAACATAAAAGCATCAAGGTACAGTGCAACACAACGAAATTGATTGTTCTTCAAAAAGTATTGATCTGACATATCTTTTTTTTAAGTAGTAGTGATGATCTTTTCACCTATGATTGCACAACAGCAAGCAAGAAGCTTCAGGAGAACCAAGGGTGAGATTGACTAAATTCTCCATTATTCTCCATTAGATTGCAGGGAGTCCCCTGGAATCTAATTAATTTAGATATGCTGGGGAATGATATGTATCAATCCTAGAGGAATGTTTGGTTGTTGGTGGAAATTGTTTTTGCCAGGTTTCTGGGTCCTTGTCTCTTTCCTTATTATTTTTGATAAAGTACAAAAACAGTATTGAAGGTATTTTAAAAATCCTGTATGCTAGTAGGAGAGCCCTCAAAGATGGTAGAGCATATTTCATATTGACCAGCTACTGATGCAGATGTTGTACTAAAATTGCCCTGTGTTGATAAAGTCTACTAGATGGCAGTGTACTATTGGTATTTTGAAGCCACTGTGCATGAGATGGTTAGGCCTTTAAACTACTACTTCACTCTCATTATCTTCTTCTGTTTATTTGTAGAGAAAATGCAAAACCATCGGGTAAAGGAAGTCATGATATCCTTGCTTGTGCGTTTTCTGTATCAGGAACATACTTTGCACTGACTGATGACAGCAAACAACTTGTTCTTTTTCGTACAAAACCTTCTTGGGAATGTCTCAGTATAAGGTATCTAGAGGAAAACATTTGGAGAAACGTTTGGAACCAAATAATAACTAAGAAAAATAGGTTTGGGACCGAAGAATAACTAATAAAAATAGGTTTACTCCCCCCCTTCCACTGGAATGGATATGCTTGAAGATCCAGTCTGTGTTGAGAGCACATATAACAGAGTTGCTTATTGTAATTTATTTGCCACGCATAGTGTAATGATCCTGAGAAAATGCCTTCCCAGCTGCAAATTCAGTAGCCAGTTAAGACCTTGAAGTGTAAAGATGTGCCAGATTTAAAGCTAAGCATTCCAAAGATGAAATTTGAGACACTTATTGGTATCAAATCTTCTTTCCAGGACTGTTGTCAGAAGATGTACTTCCCTTGTTATAACTGCAGCCGAAGATAAGATTCTGATTGCTGACAAATCTGGTGATGTCTATTCTTACTCCATCTCAGACCCAGAAAAGTCGGGAATAGTTGAACTTGGGCACTTGTCTCTTCTCTTAGATGTGGTGTGTATGCAACTTCTGTTTTAGCACCCAATTTATTTGAATAAGCTTTTCAGGCTTCTCATCAATAGTCTTGTGATATTAGAAGTCCCAGTCTTTTTTGTGTTACAAGGAGAGGGCACTTGCTAAGTGGCCAAATTGAGTGTTACAGATAAGGAAGCAATGAAAACACACATGGTTCTCTGTTTTGTAGAAATAAGTAAACAGTCACAGCAGTTCCAGATTCCTTTATATGTCTGTTTTATTGCTCTGATCCAAAATGCAATGTATTTATTCATTTATGTATTCATTTATAATGTAAAGTGTGAGGCACTATTGAAATTATAGAGTGATATGTTCATCTAAGGCATTTTAGATTAGGCTGTTAGTATATTTTTGTCTAATGAAAATCATCTTAGTGTGTTCTTTGTGTAGTGCTGTACTAGTGTACTAGTTTTCACATGCAGTCTAGCCATTACCCCTCCCATTTCACTGACTGTCGACATACAGTTCTCCCTGAGTCATGCAGAGAAACATCAAAACAAATTGATGTCTTTGCAAAGAGTGGCTGTTCTGATTATATTGATGGCTATAAAATATGGTTCTAGTTTTCTAACTTTCTTCTAGCTGCTCTTCTGTATCCACATCCTACCTAAATCACAGTAATCCACAAGTTTCCATAGACCTGAGATGCCTATAGAGGGTTGCAGAGGTGAAGTGGGCAACATGCATCCTTATAGACATCATTGCATTGTCTTCTGAAGAAATGATATGATGCGCACTGCAGAATTCATTGGGCCTATGCATATGCTATGAGCTCAGGGGACCTTAGTTCACAATGAATATAGCGTCAGGATGTAAACATTATGTTTCAGCTACTTCCTTTTCAAAGCTCATTTACTGACTTTGCTGTTAGTCTTGGCTAACACTTTAAAGATACCCTGTGTGGTCTAATGGAAAGACTAATTGAGTAGTTCTCAGAAGGCGTGGATTCAAATCCCTGCTCTGCCATGCTAGCTCACAGGGGGTTGGAACTGGTAAAACCACTCTTTAAATAACTCCCTCACCTTGAAAGCTCTATTAGGCTTCCCCCTGACTTGACAGCACAGGAGAACTACACTTTAAAATTTTTTATCTGTTTTTTTGCTGTTTGTGTTATTCATTCCACCATGTTTTCACAATGAGGTAAGGAACATGTGTTCCTCCAGAAATTGGACTGTTGTTAGACTGCTTCTCCCATCAGCCATGACCAGCATAGCCAGTGGCGGAGGATGATAGAAGTTGCAATCTGGCCATGTCTGAAAGACTGCAGGTTACTTGTTGCTGTTTTAATATTTGTAGGGAAGAATAGTTAATACCTGTGACATGCCCCTTTTACACACTGGGTTTTCACTCACTGCCACCACCAGATTCACTGGACACTTATATGTATTTGAGAGAGTCAGTCACACCAAGTAATATAGTTTTAAAACAAACATGAAACGTTTATTGGTTTACAATTAGATGATCAAAATTATGATAGCTTTAGCTGATGTTATTGTATTGCATACACAAATTCTTATAATAATGTGTTTCCTTTATAAAACAGACCCTTTTCAGTGGCAGGTCCCACCTGACCAACTGACAATCTAACTGACTCTCAGCTCTCTTAACTGAACTCAACTGAACTCAGACTGAACTGAACTTAAACTGCACTGTCCATCACACATTACATTCCAATATTCCAATAACATTCTTAACCACTCCCACCTGCTTGGTGATTGGCTATTCAAAACAGAGTCATAAATATTCATACTTGTTTTAATGACTATTCAAAACAGAGTCATAAATATTCATACTTGTTTTAATGGCTATTCAAAACAGAGTCATAAATATTCATACTTGTTTTAACCCTTTTCGCCACAATACCCATTTTTGTCCAGCCTGCAGTCAAGAGGAGATGTAGCTGGGGCGAAGATTGTTTTTCCCACTATTTGGAAACTGAGTCATGGCAACTGGTCTTCTTTTCTTGAAAGATCGAAACATTTCGCTACTCCTCCAAGCAGCTTCATCAGTCTGAGGAAAGTTAGTGGCATGTCCTCCATTTTATTGTTCACCTTTCTTTCACATCACCCTGGTCTGAATAGTCTCATTAGGTGGACAATGGCCTGGGGTGCGTGAAGGTCCCACCGATGCAACCCTTCCCAGCATCCATTAAGTATGGGTAATTATCTGTGGCCTTGCTGGTGGAGGTGTGAAGTGCTGATTTGTTTGGGGATTGATGAAAGGGCAGCTTAATAATTAGCAAACAGATTGTGCCTGAGTCCCCCACCTCTGTGGAGAGAGAGGGATTTTCAGTACACAAATGAATGGCTTTCCTGAACCCTTTCTCGAACCACCTATGTAGATAGATGTGAAATCAAGGTGAACTATAAATTGGAGAACTTGCCACTGGCTTCCCTCAGACTGACAAAGCTGCTTGGATGAGTAGTGAAATGTTTCGATCTCTCAAGAAAAGTCTAGTTGCCATGACTCATCTTTCAGATCAGCTCACCCGGATGACTGAGAATCTTCACAGACATTTTCCCACTAATGTGCTGCAAATTTATAATGTAGGCAAGAGTGAACAAAAAAGTTTGCAACATTAATTTAAGCTTGTAATTGTTATATTTTCAGTATAAAAGCACAGAAATGTGTAACAGGTTCGGCAAATATTTTATTAAGTATGTGTATTTATGTCCCAAAATCTAATGAACTGTCAGAGTTTCATCCCTGCTTCTTACTTTTGAAGGGGAGTAGGGTGGGGAGCTACCAGAAACTTTCCACACCCCTGTCCTGAAAAAGCAATTAGATAAATAATTAAAAGAAGACTGTCGAAAGGTTCCTAAGTGCATTAAATAAAAGCCCAAAGGTTATATCACAATTCTAAGAATATATTCTAGATATAATGTGAATGCAGCTTATACCCAGGGCCTTAGCTTAGTAATAGAAAACAGAAAACACATGCAAGAAAGAGAGCAATAGAAGAACAAAGATAAGTCTCTCATATGACAGACTGGATACCTAAGGGTCTTCGCAGGGTACGCCACCCTAACTGGAAACAATGTGATGTCCCTTTCAAAATCAAATTAAAAGGAAAAGAAAACAAACTACTGTTATTTTAAAAACGCCTCAGTACATGTGATTTGTCAACTAGCTAATCCCTTATATGTTCACCAAAAATATCACCACTAGCTTGCTGTCTCCTGAAGTTCCAACTGTTGTTGTCACTGAATTTGCTTGTAGAGGGGAGTACCAGTAACTTGTATGCTTGTTGACAGTGGAAAATGGCAAGTCTGAGTTCACAAGCCTGCCACTATGATAGGCTATTTCATAGTGATGTGTGTTGTATTATTAGGTTTTGAGTCCTGATGACCAGTATATCCTAACTGCTGACCGCGATGAGAAGATACGTGTTAGTTTGACTAAAGCCCCGCACAACATTCTCTCCTTCTGCCTGGGACACAGAGAGTAAGTAACGTTTAGGAAAGAGTCCTGTTTTTATGGCGTATTTGAGGGGAGAAGAGGCAGAAAAGTATATTTAAGGTCAGTACTTGGTAACAGGCCATCCTCCAACCCTATTCGGACAAAATTAGCAGTGTGACAAACGGCATAAGAAAATGCCTGATACATGCAAGACCTTTTTCAAGGTGAAATAGAAGGGCATCTATTAAGGGTCTTCGGGATTTCCTCTCGAAGACCAAATGGTTCTTCCCAGTCTGGTGGCAATACACGAAAAAGCTATCACCCGTCCTCAGCCCAGCCGATGGCCAGATTGGATTGCGGGGGTGGTTCACACTCTGACAATTGGGGGGGGGGGGTTCCTGCCACCTTAGTTTAACTCAGAATGTAGGTGCAGGGTCCCATGTTAGAATGTTCTCTAATACCCACAAACTTCTTCACGTAAGAGTTCAAAATATCTGGGAGAAAACTAAAATGCCTCTTATATTTCCTTCTTTTTTTCCAACCAACCCCTTTAACCACCAAGAGAGCATCACTCAGAATTCTAATTCTAAGAGACAGCTAGAGACATTGTCTGTTGCAGACATGAGGAAGCCTTGTCTTTCTTCATGGTGTTTTTTTTTTCTTTTTTTGGCAAATAATTCCCACTATTCTTGTGTAGCATGACCAGCGGTAAAGGATTATAGGCATTGCAGCCAATTCTCACCTATGGCCCCTTTAAACAAAGCTTCCAGGATTTTCTGTTTTGTGTGTCTAGAGGCTTCCTGCCTCACACAAATCTATCCAACACTCTATGCTGGTCTATGGACAAATGCTTCCAGAACAAGGCTCGCTCTAAGGCGCATGTCTCTGCATGCCTCTGTCCCCTCTGTGCAGGGCTTTTCCTCCTTCCTCCCCTATGTGCCTGCTATTACTTTGTTTGTTTGTTCCTGTCACGAGTAATCATGTGTGTCTGTATGGGGGGGGAGCTGCACAGTAGGGCCAAAATTAGAGGGAAATATAGGTAACAAGCCCGTACCATACTTTTCTACACTAGGATGGTATTTTTTGCTTCCTCCTGCTTTTTAAAAGCCTCTTGCTTTTAATTTTTAAAAAGTCTCACACACTGCTTTGAGACTTGGGTAGATTTTGGAATATGCTACCACAGAAGGTGGTGGAGTCTGGATGAAGAGGCTGGATGGCCATCTGTCAGGAGTACTTTGATGGGGATTCCTGCATAGTTGGGGTTGGACTGGATGGCCCTTGCGGTCTCTTCCAACTCTATGATTCTGTGAAATAAATATATAAACTGATCTGGCCCAAGTACCTTTCACTTGGTTTCCCAATTTGCTCTCATTATTGGAGAATGGGGATCTTGAATACATCTAAGCAGTACGTATTCACCCCACTCCACACAAAAGAGCTTTTATAACCAGCCTTTCTATTACCACTGCTTCATTGCTTGGGTTCTGATCCTTCTAAACTGTTTTGTAATGAAGAGTAGTGATTGTTAATAGGCGCTTGTGATGTTCAAAAGAAACACTTCAGTAAATGATAACTAGGGGTTATATCCAAGTGTTCACAGACCTATAATGAGATGATAATTGAAGTTCATTGTTTAAGTATACTGAATTTTTCCGTGTATACGAAGCTACTTTTTTCTAAAATCACAACACAAAAAACTAAGGGGTGTCATATACACGGAAGTAAGCTTTTCCTGGGGGTGGGGGTGAAGGAGAACCCAAACTCACCTTGTTGTTTCCTTCCCTGGCTTGTTTTTAACAGGTTCGGGCTTCGTCTTTCCTTGAATTCTCCAACAACTCCCAACCCCCTCTGTTTGCTTTCATTTCCCTGATCTAAACACACCTCTCTGCTTTGGTAGGTTTGTTTTTGGTAGGAATGGGCTCTGTCAAGCTTGAGCAGCCCATTAAGAAATGTGCTCCAGGAAAGGGGAAAATGCCTTTTTTTAAGCACAAAAACGCATTTCTTAATGGACTGCTCAAGCCCGACAGAGCCTGATCCTGCAAAAAAAAAACAAAGCCACCAAAGCAGAGAGGAGTGTTTAGAACAGGAAATGAAAGAAAACAGGAGGGTGGTGAGGGTGAAGGAGAACTCTAGAAGGATTTAGTAATTTGATTTATTTGGGGGCCTAAAAATTGGGGAGCGTCTAATAAATGGCAACATCCTATAGATGGAGAGTATGGTAATTGTGAAATATCATATCAGCTATGTCCCTTGTTTTTTGAGAAAAAAAGGCAAGATTGAAACTAAGTAAGGCCATTCCAGCTGTAATTATATATGTATGCTTGAATGGCTCTTTCTGTGCCTGAGCGAGTCAAAGGCCAGCAGAATGTTAGCACATTATTTTTTCCTGACACACAGCATGAGATACAGGCCCACTCCAGTGCGGAGGCTCCAATGTTGCCATGGCGATGCGTAAAGTGATGTCTCACTTTCTTATCTTTTGCTTGACTTTACAAATGTCACAATTTTTTTCCTCTTAGGTTTGTCAGCAGAATATTTGTAATAACAAACTACCCTGATCTTCTCTTATCAGCTTCTGGGGTATGTGTCTATTCTGAGGCTGTTTGCATCTGGGATTTTACTGAGCTGCTTATGAAAATGTATTTTAACCTTTGCAGGAAGTAGAAAATTCCTGCTTTTCTGGAATATCTGAAACAGGGGCACCATTGAGGGAGGACAGAGGGAAATTGCCACCTCTTCCAAGTGTTTCAGGTTACATTTAACGATTCCTTAGGAATATTAATATAAAATACAACAACTTGTGCTGAGGAAGCAGACAGTCTGTTTGTTTTGGGGCCATGTATAAATGTATAACTAATTGTCATGTAGCCTTATTCTTACATCTGAGGAAGTAGTCTTGCCTACAAAAAGCTCACATTAAAATATTGCAGTTAATCTTTAAGGGATCACAATATATTTCTTCTTTTTTAATTACTTTTCTTTTGTTTTTGCCTGGTAAAGTAAAAGAGTAAAAGAAGTAATGACGGCAAATGTTAAGTAGAAAATGTCCAGTGTTTGTCTGCACATGGATGACCATGGACAATCTTTTACCAGAAATAAATTGCCTTTTTTTCTTCATTTCCTCAGGACGGTACACTAAGGCTCTGGGAGTATAAAACTGGGAAGGAAGTTTATTGCTGCCATCTGAGTAGTTTGGACATATGTGAAGCCACAAAAAACAATATGGTAAGTGTGGGTGTGGATGTGGACATGGTGATATTTTTCCAATGTGGGCCTATACCTTTTATAGCTGAAACTTCCTTTCAAACAGATGATGTGGGTGAGTGCCAACTTTAAGCTCTTGAAAGTCTAATTTGAATATGGCCAGAAAGGCTTTCAGCTGTTCTGTAAACTTACAGTCATATTTTGCACCAACTTGGGTTGAAAACCATCTTGCTGTTCTGGATAATACTCGTCCTGTAATGTGCAATATTAAAATTCTGCCATTTTTAAAACCACATTTCAAAATACCCCTTTCTTCATTGTATGGTTAATATGGAGTAAAAAATACTGAAATCTAACTGTTTGGATGATGTTTAGATTCATCACAATGAAGTTATTTGGAAAGCATTTTACAGTGGTACCTTGTATAACGTAATTAATTCGTTCCAAATCAAATTACGTTATACAAGGTTTCGTTATACAAATCCTAGTTTCCCATAGGAATGCATTGAAACTGGATTTAATCCGTTCCAATGCATTCCAATGGCGCTAGGTTTTTGGGGGGCGAGGGGGGGTGGGCGGGAATTCCCCCTCAACCTCTTGCCGAGCCCCGGGGAATCCCCCCCCCGCCGGCTCACCTCTTCTGGGAGGCGGGAGAGCGCACCGGCGGCGGCAGCGGCCTCCCTCCCCTGCCCACCCTCCCCCGCCGCCGCCTCCGAGCAATCCCCGAAGGCGCTGGGGGTCCGGGTGGGGGTGGGCTCTTCAGCTCACTGCAGCCACCGGGGCCGAGGGGGAAAAAGGGCGAGATCCTCGGCTGCTGCGGACGCGCGGTTTGTCCGCTCCAGCCGGCGCCCCCCCCACCCATCGGAGCCTCTTTCTCCTTGCCGGGGGAGGGCTCCCGGCTTAGTCCTGGTGGCCGAGGATCGGGGCCTTTCCCTGACAGGCCGCCAATCAGCTGGGCTCCCTGATCGGAGCCTTGATAAGGGCTCCCCCGCAGGAGCCACAGCGGCCTCAGCGGTGGCGCGAGGACGTGCAACCAGCCTTTGGGACAGGCGGGGCGGCTTCTCCTGGCCATGCTTGCCCTCGTCCTCCGCGCTTGGCTCCCTCCCACCTTGGGAGGGGCGGCCCGGCAGAACGACGGGAGGGTTTGTTTAGCGAAAAATCCCGAAAAAAAATCCGCCCCCCTCCTCTTCCCGGGTGGCCGCAGGTGGTGGGCGGGGGAGGAGGGGGGCGGATTTTTTCCCCTTTGTACGGATTTTTCGCTATACAAACCCTCCGTTATACGAGGTACCACTGTATTTAGTGTTTGCATGTAACTTTATATCTAATACTGTTTCTCATGCTGTAACAAAATTTCCAGTCCCTAAAATTGGGAAATGATACATAAGGAGCTCCCAACCTCGATTGTACTTATTCTGAGAAGCAGGGTCCTTTGCCATTTGTTTGTTTGCTTGATTGTTCGCTTAGATCTGTGGGGTAGATCTACAGTATTGCATATTCACTCTTGGTTTCATCTGTCTGTCTTGGGTTCAGCATGACAGTAACGCAAGGGTGTAAAGGGGAAGACACTTCTCCCTTATGTCTAAAATCTCAGTCCATTGTTCTTGGACATTTTACTTGAGCTCCAGAGTCAGTCTTTGACCTTGCTCTCGCGTCACACAAGCCAGGGGGGGCTGGGGGTTTGTTGTTCACAAGCAGCTCAGCCGCCCATGCTCCTGTTTCCTTTGGTAGCAGCTAAGTAAACGGCAGACTGTTGGTGCATGGTTTGCTTGGTGAGGATTGGGCCTCTGAAGACAAAAAGGACGCACCTTCTTGACACACTTGAACATCACACAAAGCAAACCTTGAACTGAAAGTCAGCTGTTGAGCCACAAGCCAGAGCAACAGATTCTGCCAGGTTCAGACAATATGCTAAGCAAGTCATGGACCAAAAGTCCAAAGTTTGTCCTGCTGCTCCTTTGGCAATCACAAATGAGGCTGGCTTTTCTCAAAGCATAGTGATGTCTGAACACACTCTTTGAATTCCAGATAAAGGGTTTATTTTTTTTACCTTTGATGCCCCATCTGCCCCCTACCATCATCCTGATCTACATAAATCTTTAGTTGTTGCAGATCCTGATTGCATCTTCCTTTTACTTCCTCAGAAGTGCACAGTCACAAAGATTGCCTATTATTCTGAAGGAAGTTGCATTGCTGTTCTGTATGACTGGTAAGGAGAAAAAAGAATTATTTCCAGTTACTGAGGAGCCTGGAGAGAGATAACATCATTCCTTTTTTTGGATATGTCAAGTTTCTGCCAGTTTATATTGAGCTCAGAAGTTTACTGTCATGACTCCTTAACTTTTTCTTTGTCCACTTTGGCTCACTTCATTTTTATCCTCTTGCTGGTTTCTTTGTCATATGTTGGTTGTTGGCTGTTTTACCTTCTCAGTTTTCAAGGCAGCACAGTACCTATTTATCTACTTGAGTTAATACATTGCAATAAACTTTTACAGCTGATTCTGGCTAATGCTTCTTTGTTACAGTATATTGCCTCTATTGAAAATTTATCCATGGCAGGCACATTGCTTCTTGAAGCATGAGCGGTTTTTTGGATCTGTAAGATGAGCTCTGATATGATGTGGATTGCTTATTTTGTCATGGAATGCCTTGAATAATTATTTCTAGCTGCCTCTAACAAGTGCTGTGCTGTGGTGGGGCATGGTGGCTCAGGGGACTAAGGCTTCGAAAACTGTTGGCTGCAAAGTTGGCAGCTCGGCGGTTCGAATCCCGGGTGCCACGCAGTGGAGCGAACTCCCGCTGATGACCCCAGCTCCTGCCAACCTAGCAGTTCAAAAGCATGTAAATGCAAGTAGATAAACAGGTACCACTGTAAAAAGCAGGAAGGTAAAACAGTGTTTCCTTGCAGCCATGCCGGCCACATGGCCATGCACTTGCACAACACTAGCTCTTTGGCTTGAATACAGAGATGAGCACCGCCCCTAGAATCGGACACAACTAGCATGCATGTGCAGGGAGAGCCTTTACCTATACCTTTAACGAACAAGTGCTACTATTACATCCCTGAACTAATACTGGAGCATCTCAGGAGCACTCAGATATTTTCTTCTACAGACTTTCTAAGGCTTCAGTTTTATACCTACTTATTTTTGGAGTAAGTCCCAATTAACCCACTAGTTATTTCGGAATGCTTACTGTATATAGGAGTGTGTGAATGTTTCACTTGATACCCCATTGTTTTCAGTCTGTAAGTAATTTTAATGTGCAAAGTGTGGGTGATTATTAGCCACATTTTCCTAATCATGATGCTTGTTTCTCAAAAGTGTCCCCACAGTATCCATCTTCCAGCTTGACGCTAGTGCTCGGAAGCTCAGTTGCAAACAGCACATCTCCTTGAACCACAAAGGCTGGGATGTAGCCTTTGAGACAATGGGTGGCCTCTGGGTCCTGCAGGAGAACATGCAAACACCTCTGCTCTTCTACCAGCTGGCGGATGGGCAGTGGCAGGTGAGAGGAGCTGATTCATTGGAACCCTGCACCCTATAACTAGCCTCCTTTCCCTTTGGGAAGCCCGGTGTGAACATGCACAGAAGGAGAGCAAGCACAACTGGCTGCTTTGTCTAGAAAGCAGGCTGCAAGCCTCTCTCGTGCTTTTGATTCTCAGTAGTTGGTGAAACCAAGCAGGCTCTTCCAACACTTGTTAGCTATGCCTGCCAGAGTCATCCCCACAACATGACTTTCAGGAGCAAAATATTTCCCTTTCCCATGGGATGAGGTAAGTAACCTTGCAGCTCCTTAAGCAAGAATAAGAGTAAGGATTTATATCCCTTGTCTGTGATGCCAAGGTTAGCTCGATCCTGTATTGTCTTTCAGCTTGGGCTTGGTGACATATTCTTCTCTAGGAGGAATGTGGCATTGCTAAGGCTCATCCTTTAACATTTAGAAGCAAAATGTTTTTTTCCCCACCCTTTGGTTATGTTGGTCAATATGCAGGTGTAATGTTGGTAGACTGTAAGTGCTGAGCTCTGTATCATCAAGACCGGTCTGAGGATTGGGCTTCTGTTCAAAGAGTCTACAGATGTTTATTCCAGTAAACCATTCACCTTGTCAAATAGGGAGAAGGCAGGAGTACAAGTGACGATCAGTCGAGTAGGAACAACTTCCAGGAACTCTGGGTAGCCAAAAATGATTCCAGACAATGGTCAGTGTAGACCAGGCATGTCCAAATTTTGGCCCTCCTAATGTTTTGGGGCACAACTCCCAGAATTCCAAGCCTGTATTGCCAATGACAAAGGACTGGGATTTGTGGTCCAAAACATCTGGAGGGCTGAAGTTTGGACATACCTGTGTAGACGGTTGTCTTCCATGCTCAAGTAAGTGAGGGAGCAAATTCATAGCTCTCAGTGTGTCTCTTCCAGGTATCCAGATGAGTTCAGTTCATTATCAGGAGCCTGTCTGCCCTTGAGACACCATCTGGCTCTCACATCTGCCAGGCTCCCATCATCCTCTCATCCTGACAAGACCGGCCTTTGCTCTCCCCTTCCGAGCTTCTGGACCAATGAATTCCCCTTGTGCATTGGCTTTCTTTGTTGCCCGTTGGCTTTCTCCGGGTGCAATATATCTTTTTTTTTTCCTTTCTGAAAGTATCTCACCTGGGCGAGGGCATTCTTTTGTTGCTGCTTTCTTCCTTGGAAAGATAGAAAGCCGCAAAAGACTCAGGGCCAACACAAAGAAATTGAGAGAGGGCATTGTTCCTATTATGGTTATGTGTCATGTGCTTTTCAAGGTGTTTCCCTTCTAGATATGTCATTCTTCTCTTTTAGCCTGCTACTGAAAAGAAAGCTTTGAGGAAAATGTCAAATTACATAACTGAAAACTGGAAATTTTTTGAAGGTAAGGAAGTCGAGTTCGTTGATCAAGAAAACTTTCTTTTAATTTTAGCAAAGACAGAAAAAGCAGTGGCAGGGGACTTGTGGCACTTCAAACACGAATAGCTTTATCTTAGTGTTTAGTTTTGTTGATTACAATATGCTTCCTCAAATGCATAAACTACAGTGTTCAGTGTTTCAATACATACCTATACCTTGTGCAGCAGGGTGGGCAACATACAGTCCTGGAAGCAAATAACCTGGCCCCAAAGGTTATTTTGGTGGACTTCTGTGCCCATTAGGCACACTATACAAGAAATGGGGTTCCCCCAAGAAAGAAAGGTGCATTGAATGGCAGTTTGCCTTTTAAATGGGCTCCAGGTCTTGAACACTCATATTTCAAAATTGGAACTTGACTTTTTCCAATTAAAAAAAATCAATTACCATAAACAAGCATCCAAAATTGTCTAATAATACTGGCATTTGTAATTTACAGCCATAGACGTTTATTGGATATAGGTTGGGCTCAAGAGGCCTAGACATTGTACCTCACATGCTAGATGGTGTCCATGACTTCGCTGTGGTGATGAGGTGTTTGTCAAGCATTGCTTAAGATACAGTAGACCCCCCCTTTATCACGAGGGTTAGGTTGCCAACCCACCTGCGATAAAGGAAAATCCGCAATATGCGGACGCCTTTATCTGTGGGTTGGGCCGGGACCGGCAGGCCTGTGTAGGGCCTCCTGAACTCACCCAAGGTCTGGCGCTTCTCAAAAAGGGCCTCCATCTGGCTTCCCGGGGCTCTTCAGGGACCAAAATTGGCTTCCAGCGAACTGGAAGTGACTTCTGGAAAACCTAAAGTGGCTTCCAGCAGACCAGAAGTGTCTTCCAGGGCCTGTGCTGGGTCTCTGGAGCCTGTACAGGGAACGGAAGTGACTTCTGGCAGACCGGAAGTGACTTCCAGGTCACATGGTGGGCCTACACTGGGCCTCCGGAGCTTGCCCTGGGCCCAGCACCACCTGGCCACTGTCTTGCTGCCCACCCACACCCACGGTCCTGGTAAATCCACAATATATGAAGTCCAATGTGGGGGGACTATTGTCACGCTATATGGGGCAGATGGTGGTGGTGTTTGGATGGCTTTTCTTCCAAACATTCCAGTGACTTGCAGCTTAGGTGGCTGAACATCCCACTAATTCATAAAAGAACACTTGAATAACTTGAGAGCATAATGGGATAGCTTCCCTAGATAACACGTTAGGGTGCTGTGTGCAGATTCTAAGTGTATCAGCTTAGCAAAGTGAGCTTATTAAGATTATGGCAATGGCTGCAGCTAATTAACACAGGGGAGCTTGGATAATGAGTCCTATTCCAGATGCTTAATTAGTGTCTTTTCCCCCTGCAGAAAAGGCACTTATCTACATCTTTTGATTGTCAAATTTAAATGGCTCTTGTTTCTTTCCCCCAACTGAGCTTTAATAGTCCTTCATCGGAGGATCACAATACATTTTTCCATCAAGGCATTTTGAAGACACTGGCAAGAGGGGGTGTTGGTGGTGATTATTTAGCTCTTTTTATTAAATTGTCTCTGAACAGAACATCCAGTAATTCTTTGATGTTGTCCATTTGAGGAGAAAAGATAGTAGATAGGCACTTTGGTTGATTCTCTTCTTTACAGAGGCGCATTCAGTTTCTCTTTTCTAGTGACAGCCTCTTGCATTTGAGCAAAGTACCAATTAATGACACCGTAAAAACAAAATTAGTCTTCAAAATAAGCTTGTCTCGTGAAGCCTACCCTAAGTCCTAATTTTTCTGTTTTCACGCTTCAGGGAGTCTGTTAAAATGACAGATGCATTGTTTGTGACAGAGTCACGAGGAGAAAGAAGCCCGAGGCAAATTCAAAATTAATTGTACAGTCAAGGCAGGAAAGAGGGGAGCCAGGTTAACAAATGGCATATAATACTGTTGTGTTCAACTTCTGAATATTCTTATTTGTCTCAATTTGCCATGGTAAAAAAAAGCACCCATGGTACTTGGTTTAAAAATAAACTTATATTTTTTAAAAATAACAGAAGATGTATTGGCTGAAATCCTATTGGTGTGAATTTGCACTACACAAACTGGGTGATATTATAATGCAGTGACAGATATCTCAAATTGAATTCAGTTGAATTGAAATAAAATTTTAAAAATTGGTTTCCAGGCTCCTTAGGAATCCTTTTTGCCCTTGAGAATCCTTTGTGGGAGGGGGCCTTGGGACAGAGGGAAGGGGACCTTTAATATTGTAAAGTTGCCATTTGTGATCATCAATTTAATTGATTTCAATTTGAATTTCATTAAATATATACATCACTTGATGATGGCATCATTCAGGTTGTGTGGTATTCATTGGTGCCAACAGTAATTTGGTCATTGTTTCTGATGTGCAACAGCATGAATCCTATTTGTGTTTGTGAAAGATTTGCATAACATGTTGTGGCTAAGTGTGACCGATGAGGTGTCGGCGTTTGTCTTGGTTGTGTGCCTGCTTGTGCGCCTGGATATGCAATGTATCACACCACAGCCGTGCAAGCAGGATATATCCTGCCACCTTGACTGTCATAATTAGCAATAGCAAGTTACACATAGGTTAACTATGTAATACACAGTCCATACGCTAATAGAATTCCAGCCATCCTTAGAAGTAGACTTCTGATATCCTTCCTGTATCATCCTTCCATTTTAAAAAAAAATCTTATTCTTTCCCACTTCTATCCTAGCTGGTTAACACAGTGTTTTCTGCCAGGGCAGGCAGTACAGTAGTTTGAAGAACCAGGCTCAGTGGCATCACAGTCACAGTAGAGAAGAGCACAGTACAGCAAATAGAAGGACATTCTGTTGCCTGTCTGTTATGGGGCATCTGCTGCTGCAAGCAAGAGAATGGTTAATTGCTAATGCATTAATCCACACTTTGTTGGCCTTTGAACATATGATTCGATGACACTGGAAAAGTAAAACAGTTTGAAAGCCCATTGGTGTACAAAAGACCTGTCTGCATTACCGTACATGATGTTGGCTGGAAATTACCGACATAAACATGCCTTCTAAGTTGCATAGCAAGTGTCTCGAAGTATCGTGCATTTTGTTTGACATCCTTGTAAACATCAGAAACAAAACTTCATTTTTTAAAATAACCCAGTGGAATGATTAACTGAATTCTGGTTTGTACTGAAGATAGCATTTATTTTATTCCTTCATAGCATTTTTCCTGCTCTTCCCTCATGATGGGCTCATTGTCTAGATAAGAAATTATTTAATAATAATTTTTTTAAAAAATTGTCCTCTCCCAGTGCTGATCAGCTGGCCAGTGGGCTGGGGGAGGCCTCCCAAAAAAGTTTATACCTCCTGCCTTTCCCCATACAGGGAAAATGTGAGAGTTTTAAACTTTTTTTTGCCTCCCCAGCCCGCATGCCAGCTGATCGGCGCTGGTGAAGGCTAAAAGCCCACAGTTTCCTGCTCATCATTGGGCACATGGGGGGGGGGGGAGACTGCGGGGTTTTCCCCATAGGAATGCATTAAAAATGCATTCCTGTGGAGAAACGAAACAAAACAAATTTCTTTTTCATTTCGTTTTGTTTCTCTTCCAGAGCGGGGTTTGTTATTTGTTTCGTAATGTTATGAAATGAATAACGAATAACGAAATGAATTAAAAATTTGTTTCGTGCTCATTTTATTAGTGACAGACATATAGGAAGCCTCCTGCTATGTGTCAGATATGAAAGTTGATCTCTCAAGAGAGCTTTGCTCCTCTACCTCTGCTGCAGTCTGATGGGATGCACCTAAGCATTGCATCAGGCCTTTATCTATGTGCTTCTCAAGGTATCTAGTCTGTGTTGTAAACAGAATGCTGGACTCTTGATCTGACCTGGCAAGGTAACTTGTACTTTCTTACCTTTTTCTTAATTTCTTGCTTTCCAAAGCCCCCAATACCTTCTCCATACTCATGCTGGCTGACAGAACAATAGGTTACCTACATACATACGAAGAGCCATGCTGGATCAGGCCAAAGGCCCATCTAGTCCAGCTTCCTGTATCTCACAGTGGCCCCACCAGATGCGTTTGGGAGCACATAAGACTAGATATCTGTCTCCTGATACCACTCCCCTGCATCTGGACCTTGAAGTACCCTGGTTTCTCCATCATGGTTTGTAACCTGTGATGGACTTTTCTTTCCTCCAGGAATCTGTCCAATCCCCTTTTGAAGGCATCCAGGCCAGATGCCATCACCACATCCTGTGGCAGGGAGTTCCACAGACTAACAATGTGCAGGGTGAAAAAATATTCTATTTTGCCTGTTCTTATTCTGCCAGCCCTCAATTTGAGGAGATGTCCCCTAGTTCTGGTATTTTGTGGGAGGGTTGTATGCCTTTGTTGTACTTAAACCTCCTTCCTTAAGAAGAAAGCAGAATGCCCATGTCAGGGAATTACTGTGAGACTCTCTCACCTATACTTCTGATTGTATGCACCTTGTCTTGTATCCTATTCTGTAGACAGTGTTGGAAGAGAGAGCAGCTACCAAAATCTCTACAAGGCTTCTTTTGATAACATGGCTGTTTATCTTCAGAAGAAAGAAGAGAGACTTCAGCAGCAGAAAAATAAGAGGAAGGGCTTGCAGCCTGAATCAAATGGAGAGATGAAGAGGATCCGAACGGGAACACCATCATTATGATGCTCATTAGACCAAAAGCGGGGGGAAGCATTGTGATTTGTAATGCAGTGGAAGGAAGGAGTCCCCAGGATAAGTGGATCTTCTTCCAAGGCCCTACACAGCTGGTTTGATGCTCATCACAAAAATGGCTTGCATTTGACAAATGGCAAAGACCAATGGAAGTAGTCTGATGAACATACTGTTTATCTGTCCCATCAGAGGCAATGATGTTCTGTTGAACTTGTTCCTGGTGGTACACTTGAGTTCTCAGATGTAATCGGGGTATTGCTCTTGTGCTTCATGGATAGAAGATGGGTATATGGAGGAACTTCTGGCTCAGTTTCTAGTTTTTTCTTGTTCGCCTTTTCAAAGAAAGAAGAAAGATTTCTGGATCAAGTCAGTTCCCTTAAATGTTGGAGTGTCCCCACCACTGGCCGACATACATCTGTCCTTTGTGCCTTCCTTGTTGGGAAGAGAAGTTTAAAAGGGTATAGATGAGTACACGAAAGAAGAAGAAGCATCAGGGACTTGGGTGAGAAGTTCAATTGTTTTCTCATTGAGCAGATTTGTAGGCTAATTAGGAATGTGCACAGCCAAACCCAAAAATCCATGAACAATTTGAAATATTTGGATAGTGTCACTCTTTGAAAGCTTTCTTAGTCCTGAAGTATTGCATTGTGGAACAAAACAGTAATGTGTTTTAACATAGTTTACATTGCCCAGATCAATCTGGTTATCAGGGTGGTCTAAAAGTACCATGATAAATATGTTTGATGTGGAGAACATGCCTTTGCATGAGTCACGAAGTCCTCTGGTGAAGTGGTTCTTAACTGCTTATCCTCCACTTGTAGAGGCCCAGCATTCCTACTCGTCAGGGACTCTGGGAGATGAGTTCCAAAACATTTGGAGGACAAAAGGTTGAGAACATTGTGCTGGTGCATCTCAACAGGTACAGCTACATTATGTTCATTTGGCAGACAATGTATAATTGCCTTGGATAACCCAAGCAGTTTCATTTCTAGAGTGGCGTCTTCTCTGTGGGACAACGTTTTCAGAAAAAGAGTCTGTTTGATTCGAAAATATTAAGCAGATGGACATACTAGAGGACATATAAAAAAACGATGTCTGAAATTCTTCTGCAACACTTGACGTGAGCTTTTTTTAATTTTTGCAGTGCAAAACTAAGGATTTTGATGGCATGAATTCTGCTCTTACATCTTGAAGCAGTGGAAAATCCCCTTATGCATTAAATAAGGAGACTTGTCAACCAAGTTGTGCTGTGCTTTTATGTAGGAACAACTGGAGCACATCTGCCCATGATCTCCTCTTGTGATGCCTGTCTTATTGAATATTTATACCTCAGCTATATTGAAAACTCTGTTTATTAAAGCTCAGATGGTTACAGGTAGCAAGCAATCAAACCAGCTGCTTTTGTATTCATTGGGGCACTATTGAGGCTGAATTTGATGCCTCCAGATGTTTTGGGGACAAGTTTTATAATTCTTGACTCTTGCATGGGACAGATGGACAAAAACAGCCACAGAAGTTGCACTTTATCCGCACCTGAAGCACACATCCCACTCTTTTTTTCTGATGGCTCTCAAAATGTAATACAGTAGTACCTCGACTTACAAATTTAATCTTTTCTGAATGCATGATCTTAAGTCAAACTACTCTTAAATCGGGGTACCTATCTAAAAAATGAAAAAAATGTGTAAGTCGAGCAGACCATATCTAAAATTGGTAAGGCGGCAGTTAAAATGCCAACAGTTTTCCGCTCTTAAGTCGGGGTACCACTGTACATTGAAGCAGAGTGCAATAAATGTGGAGCAAGAGCCAAAGAATAGTGGAGCTAGTTCCACACACAAAATTATTTCCTCAGCAGGAATTTTCCATGCTCATTCCATGACAAAGAAAGCCACATTTCAAACAGGCTGATCTGTAAAAGTACTTTGTGATACTGTAAATGAACCGAGTAGAAACCTGTGTCAGTGTAATGTTGTGACTTGGTGGGCTGGAGGTAAAAATCAGTGAAATCATTATATTGGGGTCTGCTTTGTGCTTACTGCCATTCACGGAAGGCTACCAGGCAAAGGAAAACCCCAGAAACGGACTCATTTTTGTATCAATTAACCATTTCTCACCCAAACACAAAGCAATTGTCAGGGATGTTGTTTGGTAAGTGTGAATGGTAGCGTGCACAAGAGGGTATTCTGTAGACCATCTTGACTGCTACCATTGGTATCGTCCACGTTAAGACTGCCCTTTGCTGTGAAAAGCCTGACATCTTTACTCTGCTGGCAACATGGGCGAAATATTGTGCAGCAATATGGCATCATTTCCTGGCTATCTGGATTGTTGCTATAGAAGCACAATATGTAACATCCATAAACCAGAGGCTTTTTTGAAGAATTGAATTTGGGTTATAGGCTGTACTGCAACTAGCATTCAAATTAAACTTTAAAAAGCTCTTTGAAATACTCCATCTGTGATTTTGTTTTTGTATTGTTCATAGGGTCTTTTAGCGCCCCCCACCCAATCTCCCATGGTTTCTGTTTAGTAGTGGTGCTTCTACTTTGCAGTGATGTACCCTTGCTTAGTTACGCACCTACGTCATGTGTAGCAAATAGCCAGATTCTTTGTTAGAAAGGAGAAAGGAAGCAACACCTTTTGTTCTTTCTTATTGTTAGGTCCCTATATTGTGTGTGCCTAAAAGGAAAAATAAACAATAATAAAATTGTAAATGTCTGGCTTATTATGGACACAATAAATCCAGCTTTTACGAAGCCAAAGGAAGGGAGGGGGAGGGAGGGAGCGGGAAAAAGAAAAGAAAATGCTAGCTAGCAAGCACTGGGCATGGCTGGTTTTTCAGTCTAAAGGTATGGTTACTATCCTTTGTACAGGAAAAGTGAAAATTTAAAAAATGTATTAAATTCCCGATCAACTTGCTCACAAAGTATTTCATCTATAGGCTCTCATGTATTGACTTAAAACAGTGGTTCCCACCCTGGGGTTCAGGACCCCTTTGGGGTCGAACGGCCATTTCACAGGGGTCGCCACGAGCCAGTGAAGAAAAAGGCACAAACGGCTTAGGTCTGGAGGAAGAGGGGGAGGAAGGGGGAAAGAGTGAGTTACAGCTTGATAGGTTGGAGGGGATGTCAAGTCAATGGCACTGGAGGCTGCAACTGGCTGTGGGTGCCTGTAGAGGGAAGTTCTCTATGCCACCTGCGGCTTGTGGCCTCTTCCAAGTAGGGCAAGGGGTCACCACGACATGAGGAACTGTATTAAAGTGTCGCGGCATTAGGAAGGTTGAGAAGCATTGATTTAGGACTATGGAGCTTGTCAGAGCATCTTTCCCTAAGAACGCCCATTCACTCTGTTTGACCCTCCCAGAGTATATTCTTTCCAGTTCCCACGCCAAGGGAGACCAGGAAGTAATCGACTCCAAGCAGGGCCTCCTTGGCTGCAGCACCATCCCTTTGGAATAAGCTCCCAGTGAATCAAATCAAATCAAAGTGTTCTGCTTGTACACAGCCCCATAGGGCTTAAAGCATTCTCTGGGTGGTTTACAATTTATTTATGTAGGCTACACATCCCCCACCCACCCACCCCAGCAATCTTGGAAGGATGGAAGGCTGTGTGGACCTTGAGCCTGCTACCTAGAATTGAACCCCAGGTTGTGAGCACAGTTTTAGCTGCAGTAGAGGAGATTAACCACTGCATCACAAGGCTCAACACTTTGAATCTGGCCCAGTAATACAAAAGTAGCCAATGCAGGCTGGCCATGATAGGGGAAATGTACCTCAAGTTATTCACAAAGTTTTTGACATAAATTATACTCGTGAATATAAATATAACATGCAGATAAAATGTCCCCATTAAAATGAATAAATGGGCAAGGGAACCGTATAATAAAGTGGTTCTTATCAATAGATAATAATAACAGCATCAGGAAAATTAGTAAAATAAATTTGAAAAATGCATATTGAGAAAGACTTTTAGAGAGAGAAATTTACACTCTAGGAAATCCTTGATTACAGCAAGTTATTAATTGCCCTGAGTTAAGATGTGACTATAGGGTGAAGACTGCTAACTAAGGGAAGAGCGCTCTGAAGTTTAAATTCCATAAGTAGACTATGAACATAAGCTAGGTTTCGTAATTCTAGCATATTAGTCAGAGCATTTTACATTCAAATACATGGATTTCTCATAGCAACGATTCTCTTCTCAGATTATGACCCCCGTGGCAGATCAAAACATTTCACTGCCTGAGGAAAAAGATGGCCTCAGGTGATGCTCCTGCTCATTTCATACGCACAAACAGTTCAGACTGGCAGTTCCATTTTTGCTTCCATGCCAGTGGTTTGAGAAGTTTCCCTGACATACTAAGTATTAGGCCCAGAAGTGCAAGGACATGAGTAAAGTGGATAGAGGGAAGCTCTTCTCCCTCTCAAAAAATACCAGAACTAGGGGACATACACTCGAATTCAGGGCTGGGAGAGTAAGCAGACAAAAGAAAATATTTTTTCACCCAACGCATCATTAGTCTGTGGACATGGTGATGGCATCTGGCCTTGATGCCTTCAAAAGGGGATAGGACAGAATCCTGTAGGAACAGTCCATCACAGGTTACAAACCATGATGGAGATGTGTAATCGCCAGGCTTAAAACCGGGGTACTTCAAGGGCCAGATGTAGGGGAGTGGTGTCAGGAGACAGATATCTAGTCTCATGCACTCCCAAACGCATCTGGTGGGGCCACTGTGAGATACAGGAAGCTGGACTAGATGGGCCGTTGGCCTGATCCAGCATGGCTCTTCTTATGTTATGTTAACTGTGGTTGAGAGAACTTTCAGGGCCCCTTGACAAAAGGAACATTTTGCCTAAAGGATAGATGTTTTGCTGCCTGGAGGGTTCTGGGAGCTAGTGACCCGCTCCCCCAAAGTAACTTTTCCAGGCTCTGGCCAGGCTCCCCTGAATGGTAGAGCTGTGTACATTGCAGATCCCCTGCATCATCATTTTATATCAATTAGTTTTCATCTCTTGTCCCTGCTCATTTTGCTCTTTCATGGGTACTATTGAAGGAATATTTTCAGGGTATATCTGCTCTGAACACAGAGAAGGCTTCTGTATGATTTGCAACCAAAAGGGCAAGCAAATTCAACCTCAATTTAAGTGATGTCAACCAAATTATATACTGTAGAGAGTCATAATGATTTGAAAATCAACATGCACACCAAATTATCAGCCATGTCTCACTACTGGGGGGGAAAAAGGTTTTCTTGGTTGTGGGTGCAGCATAAATCCCAGAATCAAACCCTCAATATTAATAGCCAGCTTTAAATAAGAAGCACTCAAAACCCACAAAAGTGCTAATACTTAGTTCTGTAGCACTTAGTTCTGTAAAGAGCACCCTAGCACTTAGTTCTGTAAAGAGTCCAGCTGGGTACTTTTAGAATTATGCAGTGCTCAACTTACATAATTATATTTCCAATTCATGTTCCCTGTAAGCAGTGTGTGCAGAGCTTCATCAGCTCCACACAGTCACAGCTGAAACCAATGTCCATTTACTTCTGGGTTTTGGTTGATACCCGGCCCACAGTGCACAGATGGGCAAGGGTCCCTCAAGGCCAAACAAACAAACAAACAAACATTAGAGGAAATGTTCTTTCAAACAGAACCTGTGATGCCATGCTGACTGCTTTGTACCAAGCCGCCAGGCACATGAATCTCACAACTCTAAGCCTTATCAAAAATGGCGTGGGGCAGGAGCCTGGCCACAGAATGTGAGGATGGGAGATGTATTCTAGCTCGGGGTGGTGGTGGTAACTTCAGATATAAGGGAAGGCTACTTGTGTCTATTGGAGGGCTGCATCTTCACATGTAATCCCCATTTCATTTTTTCGCCTTATAAAAATTGGGTGCTTTAAAGTGGAAAACACATCTTGGCATCCTTGAGTGGCCAATTTTGGGGGGAAGAAAAATTGGACTTGTGGGAGGCCAAGAGTGCTTGAAGCATGACAACATTGCCCCATGCCACCCAGAGGGTATAATGTGTAGCCTGAATAATTGTAAAGCTCCCAGAGAGTGCTTGAAGCGCTATGGGGCGGTATATAAGCAGAACATTTTGCTTTGGTTTATAAGAATTTTTCAAGAAATAATATTCCCTCTGCCCAGACTTCAATATACAGCTGTAGTATTTGCCATGTACTAATCCTTCATGTGCCCAAAGGCAGTGATTTTTCCTGGTTGTTAGGGGACTGCTGGTATGTGCTCTTTGGCTGTCTCTCAGGTTTAAAATTTATATTGAGGTTTATCTTTATTTGTTAAGCTAACATCAGTGATACTTCATACTGAGCAACTGATAGGACATGCTTGGCCATATTACTTTTAAAACTTTTAAAACAAAAGTTATCAGGAGATCATCCCAGAAGGTCTTACAATGCAGTCCTATACACATCTTTAGCCATGAAGTCTTCTGTGTTCCAATTTCATCAGACAGGCATCTTTGACGTAAGTCTGTCGGGAGCCTCGAGCTTTCCATCAGTGAAGGTTAGGAGCAACTGATAAAAAAGTGACATATTCTTTTCTCAGTCTACCATTGGATATAATTTTAGAGTCACCAGCTCACTCCTCTGGGATCAGCATCCTCTTATAGAGCAAGAACTGCATTGATATGCCTAAGCAACAAGACAACTACAGTGGTACCTTGTATAAAGGAATTAATTCGTTCCAAATGAAATTATGTTAAGCAAATTTTCCTTTATACAAATTTCCCATAAAATGCATTGAAAATGGAGTAATCCTATTTTTATGTTGTACGGATCTTCCCCATAGGCAATTATGTTAAGCAAATTTCCCCTATCTCTGGAAATATGTTGTACAAATTTTATGTTATACAAACCATTTGTTATACAAGGGTCCACTGTACTTATAGAGGGTTCAGAAAAGAGAAAATGTTAATAGGACCTTCACACCGTGGTGGCATGTTGAATTATTTTAATGTCTTTTCCAAACTCTCCAAAATGATCGCTCACTAGCTGACATTACTGTGTCAGAGAGAATTAATGGGGGAATCTTAATGAAGCCATTTATTCATCCCTCGGTTGCCACTGCTCTTTATTCTGCACATTCTAATGCCTTTCCATTAAGGAGAAGGTCAGTCACATCCCATGGGCTCATGCTAAGAATTGGGACCTGTAGTCGCCAAGGTCACTTGTAATGCAACAGCCTCCTGTTGTTCCATAAGTGTATGTGCATGTCTTTTTATTGCATAACTCCACATGTGCAATGGGGATGGTGCCATCATTAGCATCAAGTTGCTGCTGTTTAAAGGCAATTTCAGGTTGCATCCAGCTTGTACACGGGTCAAATGTACTCTGAAATTGCCAAAATAATTATTTAATCAGCAGTCATGTGTGATGATGAAGATGACCTCACCATCAGTGCACATGTTGCACAAGAATTTAGCCTTTGATTTTATTTCCTCCTTTGTCAGGGGGGAAAAGGGTAATTTTTTTTTTTTGGCTGTACTTGCATTAAACGCCTCCTGCAAAGTTGTTTCAAGCTAATTCTAAGTGTGCTGTACTCTTGATGTCCTGCTGATGAGAAGTGGTGCCACTGGATTGTTATAGGCTCAAACAGGATGATACAGTTGCCATATCATTAGAAATAGAGCTCCCTTAAGCAAAAGATGTCTTCTTGTCTCACTCCTTTCTATTGCAAATTAGCTTGCTTTTGGCCATTGGAAGGTAAACATGGGCTTCATTTGCAAGTCTGATTGCTCAGCCATGAAACATTGGAGGAGCTATGTGGTCAGAATGGAAATGTTATTATATGCATTTCCCTTAGCCCGTGATTTCATTCTTAGATCCTGGACTTACCTAGTTTATCCAAGTGTGGGGAAGGCTGGATTTAGACAGCTGTGATGGCTCGTAGTGAAGGTCACAACTTATAGCTCACCTTGCCCCTGTCATACATTTCTGATATCTTAGCAAACCACTCACCACCCACCCAAATTTTGCCGGTGCTGCTTAAAAAGAGAATATGTGCTGTAAGCATTTTGCTGTAGAAAAGCAAACATAGGAATCTGTGACTGTGTATATGCTTAGCCAAATACGTCCGGATGATAAAATGTTTTTCTAAAGAACAAAAGGATGCTAAAACTACCACATATGCTGAAATTACTGTCGAGATTAGAGATGGGCACGACTTAGCGGTATTCCCGTTTCCGTTTCCGTTACTCGTTTCCGTTACGGAACGGAAACGGTAACGGGAATTACTCCGCCAGACTTCGAGCTCGAACCGACGAACGAACAATTTGGTCTGATTTGTCGTGGTCGTTACTTGCATCGCGGCGATCGCGCGATGCCAAGCGGCACAGAAAAAAAGTTTTAAAAGTTTTAAAAAAACCCGATTCCCGGCCCTAAAAGCAGGCGAAAACTGTCTGAGGGCACCTACCACCAGGCCAGAAGGGGTTTTTTGGGGTGGGGGGTTCCCCGCCCCCCTTTCCTTGGGCTAGTGCTACTGCTGCGCTGCGCTGGTACCAGGCGGGGGGGCATTGCCAATGCCATTCGGTGTGCGGGCGGGGGGATCCAAAATGGCGACCGCAAATTTTTCTTTGAAACCGTGGCCCAAATACCCAACAAAGCACCACAGAAACATGAGAAAAATAGCTATTTTAAACACTTGAATTTTTACTGTAGCAGCAGTGGGTTTGTCTTGCCAAAATACGTCTCCGTTGATTTTATTTTATTTTATTTTATTTATTTTTTTTACACGTGCGCAACAGTGGGCTGGCCATGGGACGAGACCATGCAAATTTTCGGAGCCATTCCACCAATCGCATGGCCAGGTTTTGACTGACACTTCTGGATGTGCCAGAGGGCATAAAAAGGCGAGGCACCTTCCAGTCCGTCGCAGTCTGGGCTTGGATCTTGGAGGGTGGTTTAGTCAGGGCTGGATTGCTGCGCTCGCTCGAGTCTACTAGTTTCGATTTCGCGGTCGCGCTAGGCAGGGACTCAGGGAGTGAGGGAGGGAATTGAATTTAATTCTCGTCGTCGCAAACATACGATTCGAATTTCTTTTATTCCTGGCTGTGGGGAATAGCAACTCAGCGTTTATTCTTTTTTGTTTTCGGAAGAGTTCCGTTTTTTATTTGCTTTGCTGTTTGCTTCAAGGGGGAGGGAAGATTTGAGCGGGAGGGGAGGGGAGTGCGGATTGGAAATATATTATTTTTATTTTACACTACCATACCATTTCTTTTCTATCCCAAACCCAATTTCTTCCCACCGAGTTCATTTACTTGGCAAAGGTCCTTTTACCCTGCGTACCTACATCTTTTTTGCTGCTGTTGCGATTGGGGTTTTGGAAGGGAATCCAGCAACCCTATCCTACCCTAGCAGCTTATAGTTTTATTTATACCTTACCAATACCATTCATTTTCTATTCTACCTACAGTTCAGCAAGTGGCAGTACTAGTGCTTAGAAGGGGTGGTTGGAGGCTGTGGATTAAATTATTTTAGGCAGAGTCTCCCTTGCCAAGCCAACCAGTGCACTCAAAGATCTCTCACATCACAAGCACATTTGTGTTGACTTGGCATTGGCATTTGGCAACAAGGCTAGGGCACCTTCTATAGAACATTTTACAATTTCATTTTACTTATTTATAGATATATATTCTTTCTCTTGTCCAACACCTCATTCATTTTTTTGGATTAAGGCACTGAAACAAACATTTGTTGAAGGGCAGGCACCCAGCCACTTTATAGACCTTTTCCTTCAATTACATCTTTGAAGAAGTTACCTGTGCAATAATACACTTGCCTTTTGAAACTTGTTTGCCAGGATTGGCAAACCCATTCCTTCTACTAGCTTGGTTTTTGTGCTGTTTGTGAGTCAACCTCACTCATTTACTTTTGCCACCAGGCTACATAAACAATTACATTTTTGAAGAAGTTACATTTCTCTTCGTTACACTTGCCCTGTGCTATGCATTGAGAAACTTGTTTGCCAGGATTGGCAAACACCTTGCTCCTATTTCCTTGTTGGTTGTGTTGTTGTTTGTGGTGGTGTTGTTGTGAGTCCATCTCACCCATTTCCTTGCAAGCAGAGCCTACATAAATACAATCCTACTATTATTTACACAACTGTGAAGAAGCTACAGTTCTCCTCCTAAGTACAGACTTGACTTGTGCAGCAGGGCATCGAGACTGAGACTAGGGTGCCAGCCAGGGCTGGCTAAACCCTTACTCCTATTCCCTTTTTGGGGTGGTGGGTGGTGGTGTAGTGACTCCATCTCACCCATTTCCTTGCAAGCTGAGCCTACATAAATACAATCCTATTATAATTTACAGCTGTGAACAAGCTACAGTTCTCCTAAGTACAGACTTGACTCGTGCAGCAGGGCATCGAGACTGAGACTAGGGTGCCAGCCAGGATTGGCTAAACCCTTACTCCTAT
>JAHTLZ010000021.1:142018-155425 GCA_023846285.1 Phrynocephalus versicolor
GGCCACTCCAGCTTCCTTGGAAAGGGTCCGTATTGGCCCAATGTTTCCCCGTTGGCCATGGCTGGTCTGAGTGAGACCCTAATACCTGCCTTCCTTGGTGCTTCACACCGTTCCCTGGGGTTTCGGCACCAAACTGCTAACAAAGTGGTGAGGAAGCACTTTACAACAACCTACCTCAAAGACTGATTATCAGGGGGCTAGCTCTCCTCCTTACAGCCTTAGAGAAATAGACCCACCCAGTTCTCCTGCTTCAACTCTGTCTCCCTGTTTGGCAACTCCCGTTCTCCTGGGGTGGCAATAGAAACTCTGCCTCCCAAAGCACAACCAATCCTCCCTACGGGCACTGTGCCTTAGTGCCTTCCCAACCCCTTCCCTTGTTGGCTGGTATCCTCTAAGCCTGCGTCTAGGCAACCCTTACCTGTAAGCCAGACTAGATGCTTCCCTGCCTGCCGTGCCCTCTGCCCACATGCCTGCCTGTCAGACTCCACCAGTCCCGGCACTGAGCATGCCTTCCAGTTGCTTATCATTCAACCTCCTCCAATCTGCACTTCTGGCTTCCAAGTCCCATACTTTGTCATCTGGGCTGGTCTGTGATTCACGTGATCCACAAAGAACGGCTGTGGAAAGGGAAAGACAGCTGCTCCGCTTCTATTGGAATTTGGGATTGGGAGTTTTTTGGATGATACATGTCTCTCTGCAGGAAGTGCTGCCGGTGTTTGTGTTTTTTTGTCCTCCTCCTCTGCTGCTCCTCTTCACTCACAGCTGCATTGCATGAATGGAGGGACCAGGAACCTTCCAGCCTTGGTTCTTGGTGGATACTCTGACCCACTAGGAGGGACCAGGAACCTTCCAGACTTGGTTCCTCGTGGATACTCTGACCCACACGGAATGTGTGATTCCGTTTCCTCCGCCGCCACTCTTTCCACTGGGCTGCCAGCGGTGCCTCACAAAGAAGGGAAACGTACTTGTTGTGTGCGTACTCCATTCAGAAAGAACCATGTGTGGGTTCTTGATGCTGTGCTGCTGATGCTGATGCTGTGTAACCGGAAAAGAAAAAATACCGGCTGCAAATCTAGGTTGTGATTGAGTTACGGGAACACTCATCAGGAACAGCAGTGGTGGTGGGCTTAGGGTTAGGGTTAGGGGGTATGTTTCGGCCTCCGCTACTCTGCCCACTGGGCTGCACAACGCTGTGTTTCACAACGAAGGGCATGGAGATGGAATGCCGGCAGTTAGGAGCAAGTCTACCAGCACACAGCTGGGAAAGAAAGTCAGAAAGCTTGGCTTGATGTCCTTTTGGAAGCCTGTGTGGCTCTAGCTCTGTGTCTTCTCGCTGCCTGCCTGTCAGCCCCCCCCCCACTTCTGGCTTAGCGGAGAGGCCTTCCAGCCGCTTCTTCTTCACCCTAACAGCACGGTCCAGTTAGTGCTTCAAGTTCAGCCCTGTCGCTACTCCCCTCAAGTTGCCCATGCAGCAACCACGGCTGCTTCCGCCTCTAGGCAGAAGGGGTTCTTTACGCAGTCTAGGTTGGGAAATCCCTTGACAGAAGGAGGGAAGATTCGGTGCCTCTCCTTCTACCCCCTCTAGTCTGGCCTTCTGGCCTCCACTAACCTTCACTCCGGGCTGCACCCACTGTGCCTCACAGGGAAGGGCTTGGTGCTGGCTTGTGTGCTAGAAAACAGCCGTGGGCCCGTGATTGCTCTCCTCAAGTGGCTTGCGCAGCCACCTCATGCGAAAGCACCCTTGGACTCTGCCTGGGACAGTGACAGGCCTCTGCAGGAAGTAGTGCCGCTGTGTGGGAGTGTTGTCAGCCTCCGGACCGCTATTTAGTCTTCACTGGGCTGCCATACACTCTGGCTCACTAAGAAGGACAACTTACTGTTGTGATGGTGGCCCTCTGTCACCATTATAAATAGAACAGCTTATCACACAGTTGCAGGCTTGGCTGTTCGAATTGCGGAAGTTGTGATTCACCACCACGAAGGGCATGCCACTGGGCTGGGCTGCAATGCACTCCATGTTTGGAGACTCTCCTGACGCACACGGACTGTGTGAGTTTCCTCCCCCACTCTCACTTGGCTGCCAACTGTGTCTCACAAGGAAGGGCATTTTCCTGGCCGTTGAAACAAAGGGTTTCCCTTGCAGAAGGATTATACTTTAGGGTAAGGCCACTAGTCTTTGTGGCCACCCACCCACCCAAATAAATGAAGTGTTTGCCTCGGAGAAGGACTGAGTTTGGAGGCAGCTTGGCAATTGGCACTGCTGCGGTTGACAAGAAAGTGTTTTCCTTGTGGAAGGTGTAGGTTTTGGGGTTCTGTTTCCTTTCCATGTCCTGCAACCCACTGTGGTTCACAAAGAAGGGCATTTTCCTGGCGTCCTCCTCAGGCCATTCAGCCACGCTAGGCAGCTGGAGCTTCTTGGCAATAATCCTCCCCTACGGTCCGGCCCTGTGGCCACAGACTCAGGCTATGTGGCCTCCGCCACTCTTTCCTCTGGGCTAAAAGACGCTGTGTCTCACACTGAAGGGGGTTCCTGAATTTGAACAGCGTTCGAGTACGTACAGCAGTGCACCACCAAGACTTAGTCCAAAAGTGACATGTGGTGGTGCATCGCAGGCAGTGTGGTGCCAGGCCAAACCCAAGGTGATTGGCCTCCTCCTCCTCCAGTCTTTCCTCTGGGCTGCGAGATGCCGTGTTTCACACAGAAGGGGGGTAATGATTTGAACAGTGTTTGCATCGCAGGCAGTGTGGTGCCAGACCAGACTCAAGGTGATTGGCCTCCTCCGCAACTCTTTCCTCTGGGCTGCAAGACACTGTGACCCAAGGACAATGGCATTTTACTTCCAGTCAGGCAATTCAGCTCCTTTTTATACTGGAGCTGGCAGTGAGCCTCCCGTACTCAGGCTCTGTGCTGTGGTCTCCTACTCTGCCTTGTGGCCTGGCAGGAGTGGCCGCCCTTACTCTGGCCTTGTGGAGTTGACGCGTCGCCCATAGATAGTCCTCCTTGTATAGCCTAGTGGGCTGGGCTGTGGGCTGTAAAACTTAAGTCAGAGCAACCCAGAGCCCTATCCCATTCCCATCCCTACCAAAGCTATTCCGGCTGTACTAGCTACTAGTAGCTAGGTACGAACGTAAAACGTAGCTTTAACCACCTCAGGCTCTAACTGTAGTCTAATGCATTGCTGAATGCTGACCAGTGACCACCAGACCAATCCATGACCAAAAGCAGGGTTGCATTGGCTTTGGCTCATTGGCTGTATTGCTTGTCCTTTAAGTGTGTGTGACTTTGACTGTGAATGTGAAGTGAAGTGAAGGCAGAAGGACCTTGGAGATGGGGGGGGCAATTTGAGAGGAGTAGAGTTGTAGACCCCTCATCCAGATTTGGGGAGGAACGGCATGTCTTTCTCCTGCTGCCTCTGAGAGGTGGAGGGGAGATGGGATGGTATCAAAAAACCAAACAACAAAAAAGTACAACAAACAGGCACGTCAGCCAGACCAAGTAGGGTGGCTGCTGGCTGGTTCAGCATCAGCAGATTCAGCACAGCAGACCAAGAGGGGAAAAAAAGAAATGCAAATTTGTTTCTACCCCACTTGGTTTGCTTAGGATGCACTCTAGCCTTGTTGTGCAGCAGCAAGTCCATCACCCAGGCAACTGTATTTCGCCTGCTCGTTTGCGGGACCCGCGCCCGCGCGCCCGCCCGTGCGCCCGCCAGCCAATCCCCTTGCTTGCCGCTGCCGCCGCCCACGCATGTACCCCCGCGCCCCCGCCGCCCGCGCTACGCCCGCAAGCCGCAAGTCTCGGTTGGACGTCAAAATGCGCGAAATCGCGGCAGAAACGAAAACGAAAAAACGAAAAACGAAACGACTAATTTTTTCGATTTTTCGCGAAAAACGGAAACGAAACGAATCGGACCCTAGCCGAAACCGAAACCGAAAACGAAGTTTTTTTTCTGAGTCGTGCCCATCTCTAGTCGAGATGTTATCTCTGGAAAAGCCTGGAGTGTCTAAAAAGCAGGTCTTCATCAATTGTTTGATAATTCCCAGTGGAATCCCAGTGCAAAACATGTATTCTGTTGAAGACCTACAGCGCTTTCCAAAATTGTGTAGAATTTCCCCAGGCAAAGACAAGCACCTGTTGGAAATACACATCCTTATTCTAGTTAAGATAGGAAGTTTCCTTCAGCATAGTCAGACCATTAGTCCATCCAGGTCAAAAAGTCCTGCAATCAGTGGTTCCTAACCTTGGGTCCCCAGATGTTCTTATACAAAAACTACACAATTATCTGTACTGACCAGAGTGTTTGGGAGTTGTAGTCCAAGAACATCTGGGGACCTGAAATCAGGAAGCACTAGTACTGACGCATAATTGTTCTTCTGGGTTTTGGACCTTTACATAAGAACATAAGAAGACCCATGCTGTATCAGCATCTAGTCCAGCTCCCTATATCTCACAGAGGCCCCACCAAATGTGTCTGAGAATGCACAAGACTAGATATCTGTCTCCTGATACCACTCCCCTGCATCTGGCCCTTGAAGTACCTTGGTTTTAAGCCTGGAGATTACACATCTCCATCATGGTTTGTAACCTGTGATGGACTTTTCCTCCAGGAATCTGTCCAATCCCCCTTTGAAGGCATCCAGGCAAGATGCCATCACCACATTGTGTGGCAGGGAGCTCCACACACTAACACCACGCTGGGTAAAACAAATATTTTCTTTTGTCTGTTCTCACTCTCCAAACCCTCAGTTTGAGTGGATGTTCCCTAGTTCTGGTATTTTGTGAGAGGGAGAAGAGTGTCCCTCTAGCCACTTTACTCATGCCCTGCATTATTTTGTACGTCTCAATCATATCCCCCCCCCCAACCCTACTTGAAAATCTCAGGGACTGAACCTGGGATGTTTGGTCAGAACACTGAACAATGATTCTTCCCTACCTTTTAACCGAGATAATACCTGAAACAGCTAGGGTATGTGTAAGTACTAATGGAACTGGTGTTTTAGAGGCAGCATTGATTGACATGTGATAAAGGCCAGGAATACAGCAAAGTTAAAGATAGTATTGACTTTATTCTAGTTCCAATGCTAAAAAGAAAGAAATTACAACCATTGGGAAGAATAAGACACTCCAGTTCATGAACAAGTGCTTTCAAACAGAATATAGTAATGGTTTTCAGCCTGCTCCCAGACAAGTGCAAAATTGGAGTTTTGCCCGTAATAGTGGTCAGTTACTGACCATGCCTATAGTAGGATACTGTGTCCATACATGGACGTGCAGTATTGAACAAACAGTATTTTGATCAACAGAAATTGGTGGCTAGAAAAGGATTTTGAAAAAATTATCTACCAATATACATACTGGAAAACTACCTCCAAAGAAAGCATACATTATAATATCTGCAGAGAAATATCTAAACAAAAGAAAAGCCTTGCTGTTTCAAAATTTCTTGCTGTGTTGAAATGATGAGATTCTTGTTCAGTGCTAGTGAACTGAGTGCTCATCAGTGAGATTCTGCGGCAAGGGAAGCCTGAGCTTAGCCAGAGATTTCCTGGCAGGAATGTCTGAGCACCCACATACTTGTGTTCTTTTTAGAAACTGAAAGATAAGATAGAAGCAAGCAGCTTTACAGCTTGCAAGCATATGGCTTGGGTACAAAGAGAGACATGAGCTTCTGTGGAGCAGTGTCTGTCTTTTAGGCACGGCTCTGTATTTATAAAACACTTAAAGAATTGACTAAGAAAAGCCCAGGTAGAAATTGCAGGGCATTATCCATTCAAAATCAAAATATATACGATTGACGTATATATTTCTTCCACATCATCAGCTTCAAATCCAAGGCACCGTACAAGTTATGCTCATGTTTCTGAGAACTAGAGAAAACATTTGAAAGATATTTCCTACCCCTTGTATTTTATATGCCCTGCTGGCACCCATAGTCCATTTTTTTTCAGTCAGTCAATGCAGCTTAGGCTGTGGTTACAGTAACAATTTGAATTGCTTTCTGTCCAGACGTGTTTTCTATCAGGTTCAGGCCCCATGGTATTTAAACCAGTCTGGCTGCATTCACACGCACCAAATGGAAATAGATTTCTATCAGATTTAGCATCTAAACTGCTGAAACTGAACCATTTTGTGCTGCTACACCAGCTCCTTCCTAGGCCAAATGGAGAAAACGGGATAGGAAGTTGTACTGCTGAATGTATTGATGAAGAAATACAGCAACAAACATTTCGAGAAGGAACTTTAATTTTTTTTTAAAGAAATTGGTGGTGCCTCTGCTACATATCCACAAAAGTGCATTGAACTATCTTGGTTTTGGAATTGAATTTTTTTTTAAAAAAAATCCCTGCTGGTCTACTGGAAAAAAAACTTCCTTTCCAGCCCATATAAACTGCTTTTGCTGTTGCGTCCTGTGAACAATAACATCTAAATCGATTTAAATGATGCTTAAAAATGGTTCTTATTGCCAGTGTGACCACAACATTATATACCATGTGACAGATAAAGTCTCAACTCTCATTCATTCAGTGGGTCTCCTCTAATTGGGTAATAACTGGATCAACCCTATTAAACAAATGCCTAACAAGCACCTAAGATGAAGCTACGCCCACAATTATCTTGGAATTCCATGTCAGGAATTCTTTGTTGTCAACTAGCTTTTCTTCATAGATGCATCCCTCATTCGGCTAGCCTTCCTTAGCGCCCCTGCTAAGCCAGAGCTTCAGTGTAACAGTCTAATTACAGCACCCTCAGCTGCAGTTTTAAAACTACTTCACCTCCCAGAACAGCTTTTCCCTCAGACACTTTATTTTCCTGTATAGATTTTCATGTAGATCCAAAAGTCCTGTGCAACCACCTTCTCCCCCTAGAGTCCTGAAGCCAACTTAATATCATTTCTGCCTTCCCCCCACTTCATATCACATTCTAGGTCTTGTCTACATCAGCCTGGTTCCATCTACAAATTTAGGTGTATACTGCAGAAAGTCAACTCTTGGCAGCAATTTCACCAATGCTATGGCTGTTTAACTATCCTTGAGTGGAAACTTTGGGAGATATATTTTGCCCTTAAGAATTATGTACAAGGAGAAAAAATTCACAAAAAAAGTATGTACAAAAGTGAAAATTAAGAACGGAATCTATCATACCTATTTTGTATGCAACAATCTCTCCATTGGCCAAAATTTGGCCATGTAAATCCCAATATTTCTAGGCCTGAGTTTTCAGTCTGCAGCTTAGGAACAAAAGGACAAGCCATTTCAACTGGCTACACATTCCCAAGCTTTCATTCCTCAATGCTGTCCTCAACAATTGCCATGCATGCAGAAGGGCAGCTATACAGGAGATTTTGGCCAATATAAACTACCACAGTGAACATACAAAGCTACACAGGCTGCCACCCTAAACATATGAAACCACTTCAATACCACCACGTCTATTCAGATCAATCATGCCGGATGTGGCTGGCCAACAACATCACTAGGTCCTGTGGCCCTTCTGGCCAGACCCACATAACTTTGGAAGCAGGATTCCTTCATGCTTCAATACCAGGTCTCTTTGGAAAGTCTACCATCACTTATGGGGAAGTTAACTAAGATCTCCTGTGCCTCAAACTTGAAGTAATACCTGCCTCCTCTGATATTGCCACATAAATGGGTAGAAGAATAACCTCTGTGGGGGAAGAGATGGGCAGGCTGGGGGCACGAGGGTGAACTTCAGAAAGTCTGTCACTTTCTACTGCCTCTTCCACAGTATTTCATTGGCAAAGAGTTTCTGATCAGGAAACAGAGAATTGTTTTCCTTCTTAACTAACCTACTACGAGCTTTGGTTAAATGCCTCAGTAAGGCGACAAGAGGCCAAAATGAGGGCCTCATCCTATGTTTTAACACAAGACTCTTCAAAAGAGGCTATAACCCAGCTTGTGCAGTTGGGAGCCCTGGGTTGTTAGGTCTTGTGGTTATGGAGGTACCATTCAGGGAACGTGCATGTTCTTTGCCAGATGTTTGTGCTAACTTCCAAGTGGGGTATTGAGGAATGGAGTCGGGCCACATCCATGCCATCCATTTATCCCTACAGAGATTCAGGCATAATGAATCTGAATAGAACTAATGAGAATCAATTGTTGTCACTTTAATGGGGATCCACATTACATATAAATAGTTCTACAACAATTTACTTAAAAAGTACAAACTTCCTCCCAGGGTTACAGGAAAGAGATAAAAAACACACACACAGACATCCACATATTAAAAAAAATCTACAAAAGAGAATAATTACAGCAGCCTTTTTTTTGGTATAAGAATATATTATTTAAAAGAAGACTTTAAAAATAAAAATAAAATATCATACAACAGCGGAGGTTCCTTGCCATTCAGTCCAGTAGGTAAATGCCCGTCTTTAGAGAAGGAGCTTGAAAAGTGCTTTTTGTGGCGTCAGCTGTTCAGCCTCATCTTTTTGTCCATGCTGGGTGAAACGCCACCGGACTGGGCAAACCTCTGAACTATCTTTGTGTCTGTTGTAATGCTGGAATTAAAATACAAACATCATTAGACCCAGAGAATGAGGCCTCGTCCACCCAGAGGTTTTTGGCAGAGGTCCGATATGCTGATTCCGCACAATGGGAAACCACGCACGCAGCAGATGTGTTCATGCCTAGATAAACCAACTAAACACAACAAACCAGAAAGCCTGTGAGACCGGGGCACTATGGTAGGTACAAACACAGCTCAATGCTCTCCATATCATGGTGCAGCATGATGCCCCCTTTCCTGAGCATGTGCTGTTTAAAGCAGAGCTGGTGTATTCGTAAAGCACCAGGCTGGAAAATTCTTCCTGTATACACATGATGGAGGGTCGGGTGTGGGGGTGTGGGTGGGAGGGGAATAGATGAACCATTTTCTCAGGTGAGATTAGTCTTGCCTTCCGTCTCATGGAGCATATTATCTGGAGGTTAGAATTCTGCATGTGCCCTCTGACCAAAGACTCACTGCCTGGGCCTAACACTTAATTTTCACCATGAGGACCACAGCTGGGGAAAGTTAACATTTTTGCCCATGCTACTTAAGGCACTCTGGGAGCTGTCTGGAAAAGTAATACTTTCGGTTGCTGATAAGAAGATGATGCCACTGGAGGTGGCCCTGCTGAGATTGGCAACTTTTTGAAAAGAGTTCTTTAAAACTGAATGTCTGATAAGGAATATTGAGTTTAAGCCAAGCAGAGTCATGCTTAAGACCCTGCGGCACAAATAACTAAATACTCAGGCTGCCGTGTAGCTCAGACCAGATGGCATCAGGATTGGGGCTCTCTTCTCCCCACCCCCTATTCCTGTTCCAACATTTTATAGCTGGTATTCCAGAGGGTTTATCAGCCCTCCACTACAGGTGTTCTGGTAGCAGGGAGAGTGGACTGATTTTTATATAAGGAGGGGGAAAGACATTTTTGTGGCATTTTTGACAAATATTACGGAATGCCCTGCAATGAAATTAGCTGGATTTCATCTTTTTTTGCTAAACCTTTCCTTTATTTATTTATTTATTTATTTATTTATTTATTTATTTATTTATTTATTTAGTTAATTAGTTAGTTAGTTAGTTAGTTAGTTAGTTAGTTAGCTAGTTAGCTAGTTAGTTGATTTATATTCTGCCACTCTGGCAACAAAGGCCACTCAGGGCAGTTTATATCAACACAAGTGAAACAAAATAAGCAAGACATGACACACATCAGTTAAAGTATAGGGCAGGCAATATGATGTCCAATATGTTTAATTTCTATTTTTATTTTTTAAAATATTTGACTGCAAAATATCTCTTCTTCAGACAATGTCCTATAAGTTCTTAAATGCCCTGCAAAGACTTAAAAATCAAAGGAACTTTACCTCAATGTATTTTCTCTTGTCTTTTCACTTTTCCTTGTTTCCATTTGTTAAGCTTTCATTCTTCTTCTTCTGTAACTAATTGAGAAGACAATGGAACAAATGAGTCCCTGACATAACATGTGCCATCTGGTTTATCAACATGGTAGCTACTGAATCCTGAGCCACAATCCACTGAAAATCATCCCTTCATAAGACTAGTCCATTCCAACTGAGTTTTCTAGCACCAGCGCTTGCTAGACTAGAGCTGCTGTATTGCTTTCTTCTCTATTAAGTATCAGCAGAAACAAGAATGAAATTTCTGGCATCGTAAAAGCTAACATATTTTATCTGACAAAACTTTTGAGAACTGTGGCTTATTTCTTCAGATTCCATTATGTTTGTTACTACAGATGAACACAGCTATTCCTGTAAGAATGTCTATAATTATGAGATGGTAGACACAGAAGAAGTGCACCAGTACTTTAGTGTTCATTAACTACAATTTAATGTAATCCAGGAATCACAGAATGCAGGATGGAAACAGGCACTTCAGTTACAGTGTCTCCAGCATATCATTGGAAAACTGGTATATGTATGCAATTCATACATAAATGCCTCCATACTTGTGTATTTCAGATTGCTGAACATTGAATGATAGACCCTCCGTGACCTACAATGCCTAGCATACACATTTTCATGTCAGAAGAAAAGGTTTCAGCACTTGGTACGAACAAAGGTCAGGAAGAGAATGCAATGGGATTTGAAGCAATACAACAACATGGAAATTACGGAGTGTAAGTTTTTATTATTGTTTTAATTATTTATTGATATCTGATGTTTTAAGTGTTTTAATTTTTGATTGTAAGCTGCCCAGAGACCTTTGGGTAGTGGGTGGCATATAAATTGTAAAAATAAATAAATAAATAAATAAATAAATAAATAAATAAATAAATAAATAAATAAATAAATACTAATTTGCTTTTTCCTTCCCCCAAAGAAAAAGGAACAACAAATCCTACTGGTCCATGGTAGGCTAATTAAAAAAAACACAGTATTGCCATCTTTTCACTGAGCTGCCAGGGAAGGTTTGGTCCATTGTGTTCTGTATCTTCCAGCCTACACAGTTTCTGCAATGGCTGTGGAGGAAGAGACTGGCCTTTCTCTGCAGCCAATCTGGAAATGCAGCTGGCTGGTTTGGAAGAAAGAAAGGCTTGTTCTCTCTCTCTCCTTTCTAACAGTTTGCTTGGTTTCTATGTTGGCTGCAGAGGAAGGGTCTGTTCGTCTTCTACCACCACAGAAGCACAAGGCTGACAGACGGCCACGGTCAGCTCTGCTCTTCAGTTATAGGCCCACTCCCAGAATCTGTGCCACCCGGGGAAAACGTGGGTCCTATCCTATCCCCACCCCCCCAACCCAGAAGGGAGCACAAAGTACAAATCGTACAGTGTTTTGTCTTTTTGGTGCCTCCCCCCTCCAAACACAGAGCCAAGGAAACATGCCATGCCTGCCCCCCCTCCCCCCCTCGCGTTGCAGCCCTGCTCAGTTATCCTGTTTATTCATCTAAATGGAAATGCCATTGCACTTGGCTGCGTGGAATGCCTTGCTGTGTACAGTGGCCAGGTGGATAGTTAAAACAGGTTAAGTTATATGATTTAGGACTCAGATGTGAATCCACTCCCCATTTCTCTAATGCGCTGATAAACGAAACTAGCTATACACTCTGCTTAGCAGCAAGGCCATGGTACCGGATCAGGGTGTAGAAACCTATGCTCTCTAAACTTTGTGGTTAGCACTAGAGATGGGCACGACTTAGCGAAATTTTCGTTTCTGTTTTCGTTTTTTCGTTTTCATTACGTAACGAAACAAAAACGAAAAACGGTTCAAAAATGGACCGAAAACGGAAATGAAATGACTAATTTTGAGCCAATTTTCGTTTTTCGTTACTGGAAAAGCACTTAATGGAGCTAAATGGGAAGAAATGAAAAAATTTTCGTTTTCGTTTTTTGTTTTCGTTATGTAACGAAATGAAAATGAAAAATTTTGAAAATTAGCTCACAAAACAGAAACGAGCCGAAACGGACCCCTAGACGAAAAAGAAAACGAAAACGAAAAAATTTTCTGAGTCGTGCCCATCTCTAGTTAGCACTTGTAATAATGGGTGGGGATGATGGGAGTTGTAGGCAAAATCTCCCCACCACAATGGTTCGAAAATCTTCTCTGTACACTTCTAATTTAAGGCTCAATTTCTATGCATACCTATTTGGAAATAAACTCATAGAATCCACCACACTTCATATTTGAATAAACATCTGACTGCTGAATCTTTGGTCATTGGAGAACCTCAAGTTTTTCATCAGCTTTCTCAGCTTTATGTTACATCTGACAGTGTCAACAGCCACTTCAAATGATATTTAATCTACTATGATTAAGGGGTGGCTGGAGTATTCCCCTAAGGGTTCTCTTCTTTCTGTTTCACAACATAAAACTCAGTTCTCAGGACCTATAATTTTTCATTTAATAGATCCCCAAGGGTGAAAAGGCTGGAGACCTTGTTGATATTAACTACAGTTTCCCACATGTTGATACACAGAAAGAAAAATAATTATTTTGGCATATCTCAGTGTGGTTAAATTACATATTTTATGTCTGAATATCAGACATCCACACTAGCAATCAGGAGACTGGGAAAACAGGGGTTTCTTGTTTACAGGGACCTCATTTACACCACAATTTGTTTACTAGCTTTAGTCCAAAAAAGCAACATTTTCCACCTCTGGGGTCAGTGTGTACATGTGCTAGTGCAGCATGTTGTTGCTTCTGCCCCTACAAGCAATAGTGGTGGCAGAAACTATAGAAACAATGCTGTCAGACTGGGCATCACAACACCCCAAATTCATCACTGTCCCAGGGCATGGGGTGGTGCTAGTAGATACCACAGCACAATCTGAGGAAAATTCTGCCAAGTGTCATTTTTCTTGGGTGTGTGATGCACATGGAGAGCTAGCAAGAGAAATCAAAACATTTCTCAGAAATGTGTCTCCTGGGACATTCTGGGATCTTCTGGCTCAGTTTCTGAAGGGTGAGGCAAGCTGGAAGGCCTCACAGAACACCATGAAGAATCTCACAAAAACAGGACAAGGAGATGCAGGAATTCAACCATCATACCTCCTTCATCATAGCATCCTCTATTTGCTTCAGCTCCTCATAGCGGTCCCTGGATTCCCAAAGCGGTTGGAGCATGACTTCTTCAACCTCTGGAAAAAGCTAAAAGAATGCAGGAAAAAATCAACCGAACATTACCTTCCAAAGCTATTTATCTTTCAGTCCTTTGAGAATTCATTTGTTGAATTGACAAGACTTGTTTATTTCATGAGTTTATCCAGCTGGGATTACTAAATGTTGCACGAATCATCTTAGAATAGTTGTTCACTCTTGTTTGGAAAATAAGATGGTGGTGTCCAAGAATAATAAAATTTTACAAAATATGTGTTGCCCATTTAATGTTAGGCCACACTATTTATTTATTTATTTATTTATTTATTTATTTATTTATTTATTTAT
>JAHTLZ010000021.1:155435-168585 GCA_023846285.1 Phrynocephalus versicolor
TATTTATTTATTTATTTATTTATTTATTTATTTATTTATTTATTTATTTATTAGCAGCCGTACTACCAAGTGGTCTCCAGGTGGCATACAACAATGTATTGAAACTATTTACTGTAAGCCGATTGGGTCTTTTTCCAAAGAGAAAGGTGGGGTAAAAATACTGTAAAATACGATGAATAAATAAAATAAATAAAATAAAACAACATAATTATTAAAACAATACAATACAATACAATTTAAAACAATCAGTTGTTTTCAGTTTGACCAAGATGTCTGATCAAGGATTCATCACATAAGGGTCTGAATTCTCTGCTTGACGTTACCTTTGTTACAATCTGAAACATTGGAATAAGAACAAATTTCAGGAAGCCGATCTGTGCTGTAGGTTTGGTCACTTTGTCTCGGTCCATAAAAGGTGCCACTGGAAGGCCTTCAGACTTTTCCCTGTCACTCTACGAGATATATAATGGTGTGTCACAATGTTTTCAATTAGTTGCTTAGTTAATTCTATAGTTCTATTTCTTATCTAATCTAAATAATGTACAGTATTTATTTATAATAATGTTTACAAACTGCCTTTTTGGACTAAAATAATGCTTACAAGATGGTACACAAACACACACAAATAATATATCAATGAATTAAAAACAATGAAACACATTCACCTATCACTAACTTCCAAGACCAAAATGAACCCCGTATTAAAAACTGTTAAATTGCTGGTAGAATACACGGCATATAGAAAGACCAAAGTACAAGCAAGGATTTTAGCAATGCATAATAATTCTCTTCTAGCAATACTATGCAAAGCTACATCTCATAGCCAACATTGTTCCCGTTGGCCTGTCTTGTGCAATCTGTTTCAGCTAATCACAGAAGCTTGAGTGATTATTTTTCTCTTTCAAAACATGCTCGCATGCTCAGAGTCACCACAGACCGATTTTCAGATCCTGGCAATTTCCTGAGCTTCACAATGAAATTAAATGTGTACTCTCTCCTTCTGCTTGTTAGTCTTAAATCTAAAAACTGCCTTGCTTCCATAGTCTCTCCCTCCTCATGCCTCCCTACAGTCTCTTCCCACTCTGCAGTTGTTATTTGCCTTCTAGTTGGAACCAACCTATAGCAACCTTAATAGGGCTGTCAAGATAAGTGAGATGTTTAAGGTGTGTTTTACCAGTTCCACACCTCCAGTGAGTTTTCATGGCAGGCAGAGTCCTAGTCCATCACAATGGATATCCAGCCTGCCCACGTCACCTCCTCTTTCTTCCACTTTCCAATAAAATGAAAACCCAGCTTCCTTTTGGGTAAACGTGGGCACTGCCAACTGAAAATATTTCCTGGAGAGTTGTGCAATTCTTTAGCAGCTGACTTGGTGGCGGCAGTACCAAACTCACCGGGTGACCTTGGCCTTAGTGGCATTTTTTTAGCCTAATCTTCCTCACATGAATGTTGTGAAGATAAAGAAGGAAAGGGAAGGCCCAGGAACCCCACTGGAAGCTCCTCCTAGGAGGAGAGGAGGGATATAATTGCAGCTAAGAAATAAATAATAAACAAACAATTGCTGCAAACGTAAGTAGCTCCCTTCCTAGCCCTTGAACGGCAAAAAGCCAATTCCACTGATCCAACTCATTACACTTCCCTCTTCCTCAAAATATATATATATTAGATGGCCCCTAGCCCTATGCTGGAACCATGGCACTGTGGGAGGGAAGGGAGGAAGGTTGTTTACTCTTTTATCTCATGCTCTTTCCCCACTTAAAATCTCTCTTCCCACCTTTGCTGTTAATGCGATTTATCCAGATAATGCAATTTATTGTCCAAAGTATCTTTTATGGGCAAAGTGTAGCAGTGGAGGGTAAGTGTGTTAAGATTTCTAGCAGTAAACTGAGGCTGACTTTCCTTCTCTTCAGGGACTGATTCCAGATCATTGTTTTGCTACTGTTTTTACTTCTTGGAAAGAAATTCGGTCAGTCGAGCAGGCTTCAGCCCTCCCCACCTCACCATCCATGTGATTTAATGTCACACATAGTTTGGTCCTGAGAAATGCGACTGTTGAAAATAAACAAATGACAGGCAACTTCAGCATTTTCTCATGGGCTGCTTCTTTGGTCTAGTTTTGCAGATGCATCTAGCTGCTGCATTTGAAAAAAAAATCTATATTGTCGTCAATCAATGTGATCCCTCCAATACTAGGGGCAGATTTTATCAAGAGATGACAATTGTTTTTGATTTGGAAGAGGTAGCCGTGTTAGTCTGAACAAGAAATCCAGGCAAAATCCTAAGAAACAAAACAGAGCCAACTATGTGAAGAGCTGACTTCATCACTTCTATACACAATTCTTTTGTTAGCATATGGGCAGTGACTTTTAATTTCTTTTCTTGCTTCCTACAACCACCTCCAAAGGAAACCCAGTCAATTAAAAATAGCATATCCTAAGGTGCCCTTTTCAATATTGCCTAGTTTTTATTTTGAAATGTTTGGAAATTTCCCCTAATTTCCCCCTTTTTTGTTTTGAACACTCTTCCAGTAGTGATGAGTTTGAGCATGGACAGTTCAAAGTCTATTCACATTGACAAAGCTGTCCTACTTAGAGCTTATTGTTTTGCCAACTTTTATTACAACCACAGATATCTCCGTTTTTTTCTCCACTGCATCTTGAGACACTTGCAGAGACACTTCCTCTGACTCTCCTCTACAATCTCTACAAACTAAAGCATCTTTTCTTGGGGGTGGCACTCTGTAGATATATAACTCACATGTCTGAAACCCAATCTTCACCAAACCTGGAAGGATTGTAGAGGAGAGTTAGAAGAAGCTTCTCTGCAAGTTTGGTGACTTGAGGTACTTAGGGGAACTTTCTTGGAGGGGCCCCCTTTTGGGGTACCTAACTTGGACATCAAGAAACCAAATTTCGCCAAATTGGCAGGCTTATGAGGAGAGTCAGGGGAAACTTCCTTCCAGTGCTTGTGTGACTCTAGGTGCCTTGGGGCACCATTTTAGAGGGGTTTAAAGTAAAAGAAAAGAATTTATAAATTGATACATTGATTTGTCAGGAAAAAAGCATCATAAATGAGCTTTTTGTGATTCATCAACCTTGATAAATCACCAATCAAAAGGAATCACCATTTTTTTTTCTGATCTGTGCCCACTTGTAATTTTTATCCCTAGTTTATAATTTAGTTTTGTGGTGACATGCTTCAAGAGCTTATCTGGGAAGACAGGCTCCAGATCTGGACTCAGCCATGAAGCTGACTGGATGATCATAGCCCAGTTAAAGCCATTCTCAGCCAGTCTCAAAGTAATGCTGTGAGGGCATGTTGGGGAGGAAGAAACCTATGACAACCTTGAACCCATGGAAAGAAAGATGGCCTACAAATATAAAAGAACAAATAAGTCATCACCATTGTTATTTGTAGTAATCATCAGGGTGATTTTTTTGTAGTGCACTGAGAAATGTATTTTGGTGGGTTTTGAGTATGCTTTCTTGACATCTTTCAGTGGTTGTTTTGAAACATGAGTTGTGACAGCAGTACCTGCATAAAATATTCCTCTAGTAAGCAATCTACCCATGGCTCTGCCACTTCCATTGGTCGGACTTCATTGGAGATATCGCAGCATTTGATCAGCACCATCTTCAACTGAAAGGAGGAAAGCATTTGACAACATGGTAAGGGATTTCTTATACTCAGCGAGGATAATAACTAGTGGGTAGGGGGCTTAAATTGGAGATTAAATCTCCATCAGGCCTCCTAGGAGAGGGGCCATCTGTAATCATCCTGGAGTATACAGGGATTAAAAATAACTTCTGAACATTTTATCCTTAGAAAATCCTATGAAGCTTTCTAGAAATTAGAACTGACTTGATTGCAGGTTATAAGAAGGAAAAGATGAAGGCAAAGATGATGATGAAGAAGAGTACTAACACAGCTACTATGTTTATTGAAGTTTATAAAATCATATACAGTGTGGACAAAGTAGATAAGGAAAAAACATTTTTCCCTTTCACACAGCACTAGAACTAGGGGGCACTCCATGAAACTTTTGGGTGCTAGATCTGAAACAAATGAGAGAAAGTACTTTTTCACCCAGAGGATCACTGGTCTATGGAACTCCCTGCCAGAAGAAGTGGTGACAGCTGACAGCCTTGACAGCTTCAAGAAAGGATTGGACAAGTTCATGGGGAACAAGGGTATTAATGGCTATCATCATGGATGCCTAAGAAGAATCAACAGATAGACAGGATATCTCTCAATGCCATTTGCAGGGAATTGTAAGCAGGTGAAGACATCTGCTTGGGAATACCCTGAAGCAACTGGTAAGCCACTGTGTAAGATAGAATGCTGGACTGGATGGGCTGTGGCCTGTTCCAACAAGGCTGTTCTTATGTTCTTATGTTTATCAGTACCTTGTACTAGGCATTGTCTCATCTATTTTACTGAAGGGTGCTAGCAACAAATGTAGTAGTGATTCACTTCATGATCAGTTAAAATGAAATAAAATGATGGTTCTACTCTTCATCTCAATGGAATAAAGCTTACACTCAGTTGTTCTTCTCTAGCATGCCATGTGGGGTTTGGCTCATGCATGGCAGTCTAACACTGGGAGTTGCTCTGTAGTGCTTTTCCATCTATCTCAGTACTAACTGTTCTAATGAGAATAAACCTCCTAGGCAGGGGCCATTCCTATAACTTCCAACCAGAATGCATGAACCAGTGGCTGAAGGTCTAGACCAGTAGTGGCGAACCTTTGGCAGTCCAGATGTTTCGGACCCCACCTCCCACAGTCTTTTGTCATTGGCAGTACAGGGTTGAAATTCTGGGAGTTGTGGTTCAAAACATCTGGAGTGACAAAGGTTTGTCACCACTGCTCTAGACCATGCACCTCTCATCTGACATACAATCCAGTGTGTGCAACCTGCCCCTTCTGCTACAAATAAGACATCTTCTGCCTTCATTTCCTTGCTCCTTTCTGTAGGGGAAAAATGAAGGGGAGACTTCTTGTATTCACTAGACTAAATTCACCTGAGTCCCAAAAAGAGTAGACCCACCAAATGACTGGGATTTGATAAAACCAACATTTACATAAATCCTACTGATTCACCAGGGATCAACAATTAGACTGAACCTACTGAAGCCACTAAGCCCCCAGCAAACATCTGGAGCTGCATGAGAATAACTATCCACATTTTATTTCTAATATGGCATCCATTATATGGATATAACTTTAGGACACATCTATTTTTGATATGCCCCATTTCTGCATGGTTTAAGAGTGCACGGATCCACAAAAGATTAAATGCTGAAGCCACTGTCCATATTCAATGAACATTTGCCCATCCCTAAAGTTCTTTGCAGCATCTGGACCATCACAATGATGATAATAATGTGGGCAGTGAAGTTTCACTTAACACCTTTCAAAATAAGGGAGGAATCTGACTTGAGTGTATTCCACAATTCCCAGTGATGGCTAAGAGGTTTGAGGAGATCAAGGGCAGATTCTCTTTATCCAGCAGCTTCTTATTGTGATGTTTCCATTGAGACAACAAAGACATTTTCTTACCCGGGTCACATGCTCGTCATTTGTATAGTCAAACTTGTCCAATATTTCTTTGAATGAGTCCAAGATTTCAGCATGCCTTGCCATGTCTGTTGCCAGGATTAATGTAATTATCCCCTAGGCAAAATAAACATTTTTACAAATAAACGCTGCTACTTCACAGGTGCCATCTGAGTTTCTTGAAACATGTTTAAAATCCCTTACAACTAGCTAGGGCCAATAGAAAATGCCATGCAAAAACATCTGGAAAAAATATTCTCTTTCCTGGAATCCCGAAATTGACATTCAGTTATAGTTCTATGGGCGTTTATACATGACCCCTAAGCTCCGCGGCAAAGGGCTGCAAGCTCCGGACCTTGAAAATGTCTCCCCACCAGGTCCAGAGTTTGCAGACAATTAAGTGCGACCCCACCCACCTAAGCGCGACCCAGCTGCACTTTTCTTGTACCTGCTCTTTGATGGTGAAAAATATTTAATGCAGATGTGCTGGGCTCTCCTCGCTTCTTTTTGTTTTTGTTCTTTGCCTCCCATCCCTTTAAGAGCAACCAGGAAGTCACCGGCGGCTCGCCCGGCAGCTCCCACCGGCACCGGGGAGGTAAGGTTTTCTTCTTTTGTCCTTTTTTTTCCTCCCTCCCTCACGCAGCCAGCAGCCAGCGTGGAGACGCACGAAGAGCAACAAACCGAATTTAAGGGACCAGCGGATCTTAGGGGTCGTGTAAAAGCGCCCTATATTGTCACATAATGTGCACACATGTGAACTTGGTCACAGCCTTCTAAAACGTACCTGCCTTATCCGTTTGAATTGTTCTTTATCAACATTGGAGAATATGTTGCATTCTGGCTGGGCCAGGATCTGGAAAGCCACGGCACAGTGATGGTTCTCTAGTGGGGAAATGTCATTGTAGCGCACAGCAAGCTCAGTACGTGCATTGATCTGATACCTAAGGTGAAGGAAAGACATCATAATAAGAAATGCACTCACATTGTTTATTGCTTACAGGTCTCATAGTGTATAACATTCAGCTGTGTATTCAGCTTCTTACCATAAAATATAAATAATATGTTTAGGTACAATATATAACTCTAAAATAGAGAGAAAGGAAGAAAATCAAGTCTGCTAGCCAACTGTAGTGGACATTTGTCTCAGAAGCTGTCTGATCCATATTTTCCTTTGGAACAAAACATTTGAATGTGAGTAATAAGAGTGAGAAATGATGATGACGATGACGATGACGATGATGATGATGATGATCATCATCATCACCGTCATCATCGTCATCGTCATCATCATCATCCAACCTAAGTCACACAGAATGTCGAGGAGTATCAGAGGTGTTCCAAGCAGCCCTTGTTTCTCACAGGCTAAGGCTGTCAAGAGGATGCATAGCGAACAGGAGCTTGGCTCCCTCCACTTCCTAATTCTTGCCATCTGGTGCACTTCCTTTGTTGCTCCAGCCTGCTGGATTCTTATGCAAATGGCACCTTTCCCTCCCCATTTCAGCCCTGGCACTATGCCAACAAAAGGAGGGGAAACAGAAAAGTTTACCTCACAGTTCCAGATATTCTCAGTCAATTTCTCTGGGTTATGTTAACATTTCTGGACTCTTTTCTTTTAGAGCGTTAGTACTTCTTTGCATATCATTACTTATCTACACTATATTTTAGTATACCAATTTGTCTGCATAGGTTCTTCAGTTACAAGAGTAACATTTCTCCTAAGATCCTTCCTTGCCTGCCCTTTCGGTTCGCTCCTGCAAACTATTTCCATTGCATCAGCAGCATGGTTCTGTCTGTCAAGAGTCTCTATTCTCCAGCCCTAGAGACACTTCATACATCTCAGAATACCAGCTATTTACTATACATGAAAAGTAGTTTTGGGGTCTCTTCTCTCACACAGAAGGGGGCCAGAAGTGGCCAGGATGGCCACGATAAAATAAATCTGGATGGCCCATTCTATATTATATGAAAGCTAGCATCTATATTATATGAAAGCTAGAATGAATGTATCTGTTTTAATTTATCTCTGCACAGGGAGATTGGGGGAGTGGGGAGAGAAAGTCCTCCAACTGAAAGAGCATTGTTTTGTTTTGTTCTTGGAGAGTTGCCCAATCCACATGTGTGTGTGTTGTGTAGTTACAGTTTTGACCAACTCTTCGTGATCCCATGACCATGGAGTTTTCTTGGCAGGAATACTGGAGTGGTTTGCCAGTTCCTACTCCAGGCACCTACAGCACCTGGTATTCCCTGGTGGTCTCCCATCCAAGTACTAATCAGGGCCAACCCTGCTTAGCTTCCAAAATCGGGTGAGATCGGATGTGCTTATCCACATATAGTAGTTTAAAGAAAAGCAAGAAGTAAGGACAGGGATCTAAAGCTGCCCTTCAACAGTCCACACCTGAAAAGCAGACTGAAGAAGTGCACATCTCACCTGGTCACATTATTTTGTGCCATGGTAAAGAAGCACTGCGTTTCTATTTAAGGGCCTTTTTACACGACCCCTAAGTTCCGCTGGCTACTTAAATTCGGACCAGAGATCTTGGGGGTTTGTTGCTCTTCCTGCGTCCCCACCCCTCCGCCCTTCCTTGATCCTGTCTGCGTGAGGAGAGGGAGAAAAAAGGGGACAAAAGAATGCAGGCTCACCTCCGCTTGCTGTCCAAGCCTCCCCGCCCCCTCGTCGTCCTGATTCCTTCTCTTAAAGGGGCGGGAGGCAAAAAAAACAACAAACAGAAGTGAGGCGAGCCCGGCACTCACTCCTTTAAATTCGCATCAGGGATTTTTCACCCTCCAAGAGCAGGTACCTGAAAAGTGCGCTGGGACACGCATAGGTGGGCTGGTGGGGAAACAATTTTAAGCTCTGGAGCTGGGAGCCATTTGCGGCGGAGTTTAGGAGTCGTGTACAAATACCCTAAGTTACAGCAGTGTTTAAAATGTGCATCTCTCTCAATCTCTTTGTCTGTTTTTTGGGGTTTTTTGGCTGATACATTTTCTCCTTTTGCCAACGTGTGTAATTTATACTAGGCATGAAATGATTACCCAATGCATGTTTAATTGCTCTCAAGACCCACCAATTTCAGAAGAATTAAATCTACAGCCCACTGCACATTTATATGGGAAATGAGCTCTAATGAACACTGAGAAACATTTCTATCCTGCCCTTCTTCCTAAAAAGGGACAAAAGGCAACTTTTAAGTGAATGTGTATACACATGCACTCTGAGACATGATTAATGTGATGGATTTTGGACTCAGTCCACAATCTTGGTTTGCAATTTTCTAAATAAACATTGTACTTCCTAACCCTCCTCTCTAAAAAAGGATACATACGTGTTGTTATATCCTGGGTGATCCAGATCATGACACACTGATGCAGTCATTAGCACTAAAATATCCATTTGGGAGAGCTTTACCTAAACAGGAAATTAAAACAACAACAGCCTTATAATTTTATACAGCTTTTGTAATACAGTTGTTTAATGGCTATGCACATTGCAAGGCAAGATTGAAGATTTCTTTACAGTACTAAATTATTAAAAACAGCAATGGGAAAGGGCAGTTGGCTGGTCTAAAACAGTAGATAGGTCTTTTGTTTTTTTAAAGGCAAAGGCTTCTCAGTTTGCAAGACATTTGAGTTTTGCATTAAGGAAGAAAGCTCTTGATTTGAGTATTTCATGACAGTGCTAATCTATGGCATGCTGCTTCCTAATGCAAAGGATAAGATGTTGCCTCCTACAAATATATCCATTATCTAGGCAGAAAGTTATTGGACTTGGTAACCGCAACCTTTGTCAGCACTGAGGATGGAGCGGCATCTTCCATGTTAACACAAAGTAGCAGATGGGAGAAGGCAGGCAATGATGCTAAAACGCCAAAGGGTGTAGCTGGAGGTGGACACACAGGACAAACTACGTGAGAATCACTGCTGTTCTCCAACTCCTGGACTTCCTACCAGCTGCCAAAAGCCACTTGAGACAGCCCCCACACTTTGCCTAATGGTAGGTCTGGCTACATTTCATTTCATATATCTGGACCTAAAAGACAACTGTGAAGAAGTGTGACTTGGGGTTTAATAAGGCTGTCTGTTGTTTTCTTAAGCAACGGCTCTGTCCCGTTGAAGGAATTCTAACCCAGTCATTCTCATGGCCAAAGGTGCACCATTAGACTCCTGGTCAAAATATGAGCACCACCTACCACAGCAAACAACACTGCTATTTCTTGCACTAGCAAGGCCAATTTCTTCAGAGGATGTGTAATGGAGAAGGAAGGGGGAAGACCATTCTCACTGGCCTGACATCAGTCTCGCTGGACAAGGGAGGAGAATGTACAGGAGAAATACCCTGCCTTCTTCTTATCAGCTTTGGCCATGGCAGAAATGCCCACTTTCCCTCCCACCTTTACTCTACATCTAACTGCAGAAGACAATAAGATTAAAATGTACAAGAAGAAACTGAGGCACTTCCTAGCCACATCAGATCTGGCTGAAATCAAAAGCCAACACCCTTTCATCCATAGGCTCTCCTCTGTGGAACAAACTCAAGTACTGTATGTATTAAATGCCTGCCTTCTTTTGCATCCCTTTTGTTTTCATTTTTAAAAGTGCTGAAAAGAGGCCCTTGACCCACATTGGCACTGCCCCTGTTGCGCAGCCATGGCAACAGAAGTTGGGAGAATTGATCCTGCCCTCCTTGCTGCTGATGTTTTTAACCTCAAAAGGGGAGCTGAAGCAGGCATATTGTCCATTTGGGGCTGGGAGATACTTTCATTGGGAAAATAACACCAAGGAAGGTTAAGTCCACCAATTCCATGCCATATTTCCAATCCAGATTGAGACCCTCAGGGTGACTATTAAAAACTGATTTTAAGTTGCCCACTTCACATATGGAATTATGCAATGATGTCTGAAACGTATCATTCACCTTTGGCCTTGCATTTCACACAACAGCACTGTTTAAACATATTAAAACATCCAGGTAAAATCACGCCTGTGACTTCCCATGGCTTATTTCTAGCTGACATGATCTGAAGCTTCTCAACCTGCCAAGGTTGTTGCTCATCCTTTCATTCTCTATATCCTTTGATCTCCTCTTGAATGCAAGGAAATTGGCCCTTAAAGTAAATATTTCTGGCATAACTATGCGAACAAAGAGAGACATGTTCCATATTATGTCTCTCAGTACTAAATTTATCACCACCCTACTGAAAATAATGCGTACTGTCAGCAGCTGCCATGGATTCCATGATGCTTATGAAAGCAAGCCTCCCCCTTAAAAATGGTGGGGAACTGGAAAGAGCGATTAATTAAAGTAGCCAAAGGATGACACACACCTGAAGATTGCAGAGTGAGATCATGCTGTACATCATCTGGGTAACACAGAAGCAATGTCGAAAATTATGGAATGGATTGTTTCTGTAATTGTCATGAATGCACAGCTATAAAAACAAGGAAGGAAAAATTGATAAGGAGATGAATGATTTGTCACTAAATCCCAATATCTAAGAGTATATAATCTTAGAACTGTTTGATGTTCTACCATCTGACCCTTGGATTCCAAAGTCTACAGCGCTATTGCTACCCTAGTGAGCTATCTCTAGGATAGATGTCAAGTTCTCCTTGCATAGGCGTTTTGCTATTATTGGCAAATCAGCTATTATTTATGCTGCCAATCGTGGTCACTCTCTATTTGTATTACTTACTGGCACTAGGATGGAGAAGCCTTTGGCCAACAGTGGCTTTGCAAGTTCTAAGAGGTCTCAAAAGTCCTCTCAGTTGTCATAAGTTGTCATAAAGGACTCTTCAATAATGTGGGAATGGCAAAAGTTAACATTCTGCTTTGTGAATGCCACCTTTGCAGTGCACTAGAACATGCAAAAGGTCAGCTATATGACACTTTTCAGGCCTTCTCTGAATATGTGAAGCCAAGCCATCCAGAAAGCAGCCAATCAGCAATGAAGGATGTTGAGGCTGCCCCTGATGGACATTTGCCCTGAAGGTGACCTAGAACCAGTACTGTTTTCAGCATGTGTCTTAAGAAAGGGCAATTGCCCTTTTGCATGCTTAAAAAATTGTTTGTGAGGCAGATAGAGTTTCATGGTGCAATGGTTAAACTGCAGTACTTCACTCCAGACTCTACTCAAGATCTGAGTTTGATCCTAGGCTCAGATAGCCAGCAGAAGGTTTACTCAAGCTTCCATCCTTCCAAGGTTGGTAAGTTAAGTATCCAGCTTGCAGGAGGGGGGGGCAATGTACAGCCTACATCATTAAATTACAAATGGATACTATGCACTATGAGGCAGTAATATAGGCAACACACTTTTAAACTCTAAGGAACTTGTGTGGTAGTCTATGCATAGCTGTGGAAAGCTACTTTTTTGAAACTCTCAGTATTTCCTGCTTGTGAGGGACACCAGGAACTGTAGTTCAAAGATTAGCTTCTTGGAGTGCTGAGTATATGTTAACCTTCAAGACCAAATCTCTATCTAGCTTTAGGACACAAAAACACAAGATCTGCCAGTTTTTCCTCAAGCAGTTGCAAACAATGGAAAAAATTTAACTGTGAAAATGGAATCAAATGCAGAGTTAGTCTGACATTTCTGCCTAGTGTTCATGGCATTGGCTGGTTTGGAAGCAAAGTAAACTCTTATTTCCACCTTTCTTAGCACCCCACCTCCAGCTATAAGTGCCATGTTTATCCTATACAATCCATGAGGACTGAAGCAAATTTAGTGTTCAAACAACGTGATTCGGGAAGTTAATGTGAAATCTTTTGTACCTGAGAAATCAACAGAGGAACATGCTTATGGTGTGAAGACCATTTACAAAAACACCTCGTAACACCTTGTTGCATGAGTATTTTGCAAGATGAGCAATGCTTTGCAAAATGAGCACTGTCTCACACCCCTCCTTGCCGTTGTGGCCAAGGCTGCATGCCCCTTGCTGTGGCCGCACACCTCTTGTCACTGTGTACCCCTTCCCTGCTGCCACATGTAATGTACATCACCGCGGATGTGGATACACCCCATTGACACAGACGCTGTGGCTGGGCCACACCCACCCACCCACTGCCAGCACTGGCACTGAGAGGGTGACAGTGATGCCAGGGGTAGCGGCAGCAGCAATGAGGGGGTGATGGCAGCAGCCACGGAACAAATTAGGTACATTTACATTATTTCTTATGGGAATTCCCCTCCCTATTTACGGGTATTTTGGTTTTTGGAACAAATTATGCTTGTACACCAAGGTACTAATGTACAATGAGAAAAGAAGAGCTAGATGGATAGCTCAGTGGTTTTTGGTATCTGGCTATATAGCCACTCCCATGAGTAGAGACAGCCTGTGTGGCTTTGGGACTGCACAGTTCCAGGGCACCCCCAAAGAAAGGGATTGATAAACCACTTCTGAATATTCTCTGCCTGGGAAACCCTGAAAAGAGTCACCATAAGTCAGAATTGACTTGATGGCACATCATCATCATCATCATCATCATCATCATCATCATCATCATCATCATCATCATCATCATCATCATCATCATCATCATCATTATTATTATTATTATTATTATTATTATTATTATTATTATTATTATTATTATTATTA
>JAHTLZ010000021.1:177602-188949 GCA_023846285.1 Phrynocephalus versicolor
ATAAATAAATAAATAAATAAATAAATAAATAAATAAATAAATAAATAGTCAAGAATCTTAATGCTGTATAACTGCCACAAGTATGAACAGAGAATATGGGTACTAGTTGTAAAAGATATTATGATTGGACTGATGATAAGCCTCCTAATGAGCTACCATACCAACCTGTTTTTAAATTGGAAAAAAAAACATTTCCCTCTTTTTTATACGAGCATATTGTATATTTTTAAAAGCTTTGGCCTAAAATAATCAAGTATTTTATAGAGTTTTTAATAGAGAGAGAAATTCCCCAAAGAAAAGGAGACTTAGAGAAGGGAACAGTTGGTTTCCGACTCAGTTTTTCCCTCAGTGAGCACATTCCACGATCAGGCATGTTTTACCAAACATTGGTCCTACCCAAGGGGAGGGATGGTTAGAAAACAATACATTTTACTCTATAATTGCTGTTCTAAATTATCCATTAGGGCAAACAGCCACATACAGAACCTTCAGGTTTTCATTGTCAGGACAGAAGGATAGAACTAGAGCCTCAGTAAATATCGGCCACAATGAAAAGGCTGCCAAAACAGGGGAGTGGGGGATCAAGACTGCCCAACCAACTGCCTCTGTGAGGGCAATAACTTGGAAATCGGTCACCAACCATAACAATATGGTGGCTAGGACCCCCCCCCCCAATAATTAGTTTGTTGGGGTTAAGATACCTGGGATAAATTACTGAATTCAAGGGAGTTCATGCTGTAAGAGCATGATTAAATCAACAATCCTTTTCAGAAGGCTACTTTCCTTAAGGACAGTGTTTCCCAACCTTCCCAATGCCGTGACCCTTTAATACAGTTCCACATGTTGTGGTGACCCCTTGCCCTGCTTTGAAGAGGCCACAAGGCTCTCTAGGGATACCCTCAGTCAATCATAGCCTCCAGCGCCATTGACTGACCCCTCCAACCTATCAAGCTGTAACTCAACTCACTGTTCCCCCCTTCCTCCCCCTCCTCCTCCAGACCTAAGCCTTTTGTGCCTTTTTCTTCACTGGCTCACGGCGACCCCTGTGAAATGGTCGTTGGACCCCCAAAGGGGTCCTGACCCCCAGGTTAGGAACCACTGCGTAAGGACAAAAGAGAGAGAGAGAGAGAGAGAGAGAGAGAGAGAGAGAGAGAGAGAACTTACCTGTTGTTTCTTGCTGCCATTTCATCCCTCATCTTTTTAATGTCACTCTTGCACTTTTCAATCTCTGCTACTTTCAGTCCCTCCACTGTCAACAAAGTGAAACAACAGGGGGGTTACCATGGAAAAACCTCAAGGATCTTGCTTCACTAATGGTGCAGAATATCAAAGGATGTGGAAGACTGGAGTTTGCTGGTGGCAACTGAAAAAAAAACTTAAATATAACTAAAACTTCTTCCTTTAGAGACAGGTTCTGTCAGCACCATAAATTACTAAAAGCAACAGGAATGCAGGAGATCACAAAAACAGTGGTAACGGCTCCTGTGGACAGGACTCAGCAACAGCTAGCTACTCGGCTGTGTTGGGGAGCCCTCCCATGGGACACAAATTGAAGAATGCAACAGATACCCCTTGCAATGATAGGTTACAACAATGCAGCACCATATATTGCGTACTGACAAATTTTACTTAGCTGGGCTAATTAAAATGATTAAAATGTAAAGGTGGCGTGAAAGCTCCTTCAGAGGAACGAGGAAGCTTAAGAACCCTCCAGTAGAAGCAAAGAAAACACAAACTAAGGACTAGGAAGTGGCTTCAGCTCTTGTTAAGCACTTTAAAATGTGATGCAGTACTTTTGATGTCAATCATTCAAAATGTATGTCTACTTGGAATATGAATTCTTACTGCCGTATGAACGTTTTTAGTTGCTCTGTGTCTAATTTGTGAAACAAATAATTCAACAAGACCAAACCAAACCACAAAGCCTTGGGAACATAATGCAGTACAAAAACATGAGGGTCCTTCCCTCGTTTTTCTGAAAAAAAGACTTAATACAGAACTACCTTTTACTTATACTGTATATCCTTCTCAGTAAAAATAATTTCACAGCTGACTTTTCTGCTGTGCCCATTATTTCCACTCAGAGTCTGATGCTGAGGAAATTCAAGAGAACTTGCAATTGTTTGATTAGTATTTATCTGTTTTTAATCTACTGGCCGTTATCATCCTTCCCCCATATGATGTCCAATGCCAGTGAAGGTGAACTGTTCTTGAGGCTGTGCTAGCCATTGATGTTGTGAAGGAAAGAAGAAATGCAGTGGGTACTACTGGGTTTCTGTGGTTAAGTGAATGATGTAAAGGAAAAGCGGCAGTGTAGGAATTAAGATGCTTGTTTCCTGACTCAGGTTTGATTATGAGACAGAGTGTTATCAAGCCTGGTTTGCTGTCAGCATTTTAAAGTCCTCATTTTCATAAAACTCTACTTTCAGGAGTCACTACCCACTTAAAAAACAGAGCATGACAATGAGTCTTTTAGGACTGTTGTTATGTGCTGTCAGGTCCTAACTGACCTATAGTGACCCTAACTGGGCTTCCAAGGGAAATAACATATTTAAGGAGTGGTTCAGTGGACTAAGGCTCCAAAAACTATTGGCTGCAAAGGCGGCAGCTCGGCGGTTCGAATCCAAGGTGCCACACAGCGGAGCGAGCTTTAGCTGATAACCCCAGCTCCTGCCAACCTAGCAGTTTGAAAGCATGCAAATGCAAGTAGATAAATAGGCACCAGCGTAAAAAGCGGGAAGGTAAAACAGTGTTTCTTTGCAGCCATGCCGGCCACATGGGTTTGGGTATGGACTTGCACAAAACTGGCTCTTCAGCTTGAATATGGAGATGAGCATCGCCCTAGAGTCGGACACAACTAGTATGCATGTGGGCAGGGGCTTTACATTTTACCTTACCAGTTCCCCGTCCCCAGGGAACTCTCCATGGCTCAGTGGGTATCCAAACCCTGTTCTCCAGAGACTTAGTCCATCAGTCTATCCAATACACCACCTTTTAGGACTACAACTCCCCAAATCCCCCAGCCATGCACACTGTTTGTAAGTAGAATATCACGAGCCATTATTAATTTTACTTTTTGTTGTGAATTTGATAAGTTATTTCCATTTGTTGATTTTTTTCAGTACCTGATATATGTATCAGTTTTAATAATGTTTGTATTGTTATAACATATTAAAATTTTTTAGACATGACTTCATCATCTTTCTTTCTTTAACTTGTTCTTCCAGAAAAGAGCATACATCTGAAGCATATTTATCTTTCTTTGCATATTAAATTCAACATCAATATGTGGCTGGCAGCCTCAGTTTTTCTACTTCATTTTGAGTTACAAGTACTTAGATTTCTACTTCATTTTAAATTACGGTACTTAAATTTTTATGTTACTCAGAATTTTTGAAAGGCTGAGGCTGAAATCCTGTGGTTATTGGGAGTTAAAGTCTCCCCTGTGCATAAAGAAGCAGGTCTATGCTATTTTATCTGCGGTATGTGGCTGCAGCTCCAGTTCTATGGCATCCTACAGAGTTTTCTATAGAGAGCTATCCTATTATCCACCTAGCCAATATTCTGTATGATGGAGCAAATTAAAGGGGCAAATAATGGTCATAACAGTGCCATATGTATGAAGTCTTGTAATTTTTGCTGGTCTGCTTCTCAGTGTGGGAAACATCTACCACAGGAACCTCTCTCCACTGGAAATTCCTATCTGTCCTGCGTCAGTGGTACACGGAAGGGTGACTCTTTGTGCTCAAACTGCATAGTATAGTTGTCCTATCATTCTGCTGCTGGAGCTGAACTGATCCTGGGCTGACCAACACTCTGATGGGAAAATAAGGCTACAACTTAACAGCAGCAGCATCCTTGCACAGCACTGAGGCTGAAGCCAGAGCATTGGGAGAAATGAGTATCAGACCAATGCTACTGCAATCCTGTATCCTATTGCCATAAATCGGGAATGAGGGTTAGCTGGAGATCCCAAGAGGCCATGACACTACATTGTTCATCACCTGGGCCTCAGCCAGTGATTGGGAAAATAACTGAACAGGTGACTTTCCACAGCCTGCAACTGCCAGTCTGGGCACAGAGATAAGGGTCCCAGGTAGAGATGTAAAATTTCAGGAAATTTTGAAGCTCTGAAAAAAACAACACTTTCCCCCCCTAATTTTCCCCTGGGGGGGGGAACTGGAATTTTTTGGAAAAATGGAAAAATGCTACATTAGCACTCCCCAGTCCCCACCCACTTTTACAGCTTAAAAGACATTCTGTTACTTTAGGAACATAAAATATGACTATAAACGATTTGACGGCATAAATTATCACAACTCGCATATTAAAATATAGTATATTCAGACAATCATTACAAACAGAATTTACTTTTTAAATAATATTTATTTGTAATTGTAAGTAACAAATGGAGTAATAATCTACAAAACAATGTTTAAAAATCCATCATTTACAATTTGTAATTCCTCTCCACAGTATTAAATAAAAATAAAATAAAAAACTCATTCTCATGAAAATAATTGAAAAGGGGGGGGAATGTAAAGAAGGAAGTTTCTATGAAAGGGTATGAAATTTAATCAGAATCATTTTTCTTGTTTTGTATTTTCTTCCAGTGCTTTGAGGCCTAGTGAAGAGGACAGAACAGAACCAAACATACCCACCCACATGCAAAAACAAAAATGAAACCTATTTCTTTTTCTTGTGACAACAGCAGCATCTCCTAAAGGAAGAAATACATCTTGTTCTCGCACCAGAAATGGAAATATCAGTTTGTGACCGAGGACTTGCTTGTCCTCAGTGCACAGAAATTAGAATTATCTGATACTATGCATATTATTTAGAAATTATTTGGAAAATATTTGAACACCCTGTCTTAAAATATTTTATTCATCATATTAAAATAAAACATTCCATAATCATTTTTTCTTTTCCTTTTTTCAATTTTGTCAAAAGAGCAAAAAGCAAAAATAAAAAAGGGCTTCAGGGAAAAAAATGGAAAAACAGACAAACTCCCCCCTCCCCAATTTTTTCCACATCCCCCCCACCCCGGACCTTTGCACCCCTAGTCACGGGAAATTCTGAGCTCTCTGCAGTGGGGCCTCCTGAAACTGATAAAATAAAGTTCAGGATTATCTGTGTTTATCCATATTGTATGGATTAGCTTGTTTTGTGAAGTAAATATAGGCATCCTTTGCAAGTCTGACTGAATGTGCAGCCACATTGAAAAGCTGAATTAGAGTGATGTGGTTTTGTTGAGATTTGATGTGAAGCAGCCAGTTCAAACAGAGAGAAATGTCTCATTGCAGAACTGCTACTCATCTGTTGCTCCTGTCATCACCTAGCAATCTTTTCTGGCAAGCTTACAATAAATATAAGAACATCAATCTCAACAATAAATATAAGAACAATCAAAATATCAACCATACAGTCAAATCACAGAATCAATAACTAACAATGAAATCATGATGAACCTATGGCACAGGTGTCAAAGGTGGCACTTGGAGCCCTTTCTGTGGGCATCCAACATTGCAAATAATTAGTGGGTTTTGAATCGCAATTTGGGCACTTGGTCTCTAAAGGTTTGCCATCACTGGGCTAGGCTTTAAGTGGGTGAACAGAAGCATTTCATCTGGCTCTGAAAAAAACCACAGGAATAAGTCAAGATAATGCAATGGACTGGAGAGAATTCTTGGAGGGGAGTTTTTATGTGCACTTTTCTAACCAGATATTGGTTCGAACCAGATAACAGAAAGGAAAACTAGACTATTACTTTCAAGGCCCAAAGTGAGTGAGCAGGTGGGTGGATGGGTGGGGGTGTGCAGGAGAGCCAGGAGGCAATTGAGCAGATGGGCATGGGGTGGGCGAGCAAGCAAACAAGGCAAATGAGCAATGAGGCAGGTGGGTGAGGCAGGCAAATGGACAAAAGAGGAGACTGAGAGCCTTTTCACACAACCCCTAAGATCCACTGCCACTTAAATTCGGACCAGAGATCTTGGGGGTTCGTTCCTCTTCCTGCGTCCCCACCCCTCCGCACTTCCTTGCTCCTGTCTGCGTGAGGGGAGGGAGAAAAAAAAGAGAGGAAAAATGCAGGCCCACCTCTGAAGCCGCCCGTTGTCATCCTGATTCCTTCTCTTAAAGGGGCGGGAGGCAAAAACAAACAAACAAACAAACAGAAGCAAGGAGAGCCCGGCACTCACCAGATTACATCCGGATCTGGGGATTTTCACCCTCCCAGAGCATGTACCTGAAAAGTGCGCTGGGACGCGTTTAGGTGGGCATGGTTGCACTTAATTTCCTGCAAATTCCGGAGCTGGTGGGGAAACAACTGTAAGCTCCAGAGCTGGCAGCCATTTGGGGCGGAGTTTAGGGGTCGTGTACAAATACTCTGAGTGATCAGATTTTTTTGGGGGGGAACAATCGATTGATCAGGGATGGGTGAGCAACTGGGTGGGTGCCAACTGTTTTTTGGCAAGCATGTATCTTATATAGAACTGGGGCAAAGAATAGGAAGTTTTTAAAAAGCGGATGGGGGTGTTCACATCTATAAAATTGATTCCAGTGAGTCGATTCCACGCCTGTCCCCAAATAAATAGATCTCTGGAAGAGGAGCAGAAAAACTCACTCCCCTGGCACAGTACTTCATGTGTGCTCATACCCTGTGTGTATGTTAAAATTTAAATCCTTAAAAAAATAGAACCCAGTACATCAGTAAGTGTTATTGTCAGTATCCTCAAATCCCTTATATGAAATTAAGCTACATCTGGAGTGGAGTATTTGAATCAGTGGGACCTGTGGAGGAATTGGCTCAGCATATCCCCACTGAGTCAATCGACCTATTATAGTGGGTCTATTTCAAAGCAATTAAAATGCTAAATGGGGTTTTGTCCAATACGTTATTTTAAAATATAATCATACATATTTTATCTGTAATAAAATAATTAAATCAGAAACAGGAAAAATTGCCTTTTGAACTCCCATATTTCCAAGTCTCTGATTTAAAAATACATAATGGTTAAAATGTTAAAAATGCATAATCTTCTGGATCTATTAGCACAGATCTTCACAAAAGTAAATGTAGCTCTTCCATAGATTGTGCCCATATACTGGAACTTGGAAGTTACAGTATATGTAACAGAACTTGGAAGTTATATGTAACTATGTGACCTGCGTGCTACTTTTTGAAAGGATTGGGAGGGGGATGGAAAAATAATATGTAGCACTATTAACCCACTGTGTATATGCTTGTGTGTAACCTTTCTCTATCAGATCTTTTTGAGCTGATACAAAATAGTTTCAAGTTTCACATTTAACTTACATTCAACTCTTTTCTCCAGCATGGTCAATTGATTTGTTACTTCAGTTCTCAGTTCATTGACTTTAAATACGCTGCAAGAAGAAAAACATTTAAATAAGAAAACTTCACACATATTTTAAATTATACAACTTTCATAATTTTGTGTGAGACCCAACATCAATTGGCGAGGAAGAAAATGAATGTACAAAAGGAATATATTTAAATATATAATTTTTAAGAATGACTAGGTGAGGTAATGACTGTAATAAACTGTTGCCCTAATTCAGTAATTCCCCGAAAGGATCAGGATTTTAATATCCACATGCTAGCATTCCTTTGCATTGCATCCTCCATTCAGGAGTTGTTACATCTTTTATAATATAAACTTGTGTGGAATATTGATGGAGGCTATCACACCACTGATAAATCCCACACTAATTCATACACTTCACACTTTCTAACCATCTGACTGACCAATCAACCAGCCAATCAACCATGGCCTCTCTATTTTGATGCCATTTATAAATGTATTAAAAATTGCTGTTCTCTCTTACATCCAAAGAAGTGGATTTTAGCCCCTAAAGCTCACATTAAAATATGACAGTTGTAAAGGTGCCAGAACATTTTTGTCTTTTTCATTTGTTCTTTTTGTCCATGTTTTTCTGCCCAATAAGCCCCCCCCCCCCAATATAAGACGACTGTTTGCAGAGACAAGGTACAGGCAGTTTCACAGCTGCACAGTTCTCTCTTCAGCATTCTTGTGTAAGACAACTCTCAATTTTAGCATAACAATTTTAGACAAAATTATAGTCTTATAACATGGGAAAATGTGGTATGTATTTCTTTTCTGTTTTTGCTTGCAATGCTAGCATAGCCTAGCATGGCTACCTCTTTGTAAAGCTACTTCAATGGCATGGACAGTTTTGCATATATTTCTACAATGTGCAAGGTGCCCCTAGATCAAAACATATGGAGCAATCAACACTAAGAGTATTGTAAGAGTTGAGTTTTACATATGGAACTCTAGACTAGCATCTAAGTCTTTATAATTCTGAAGAGTCTGGACATGCGAATTAAAGTTACCCACCTTAACCTGACCAGTTGATCTGGAGTCTGATTAAACTGATCATGCTTCCTCAAGGACAGCTTTCCCCATTAGCTACTCCTACAGGTGTTTTGATCTACAATTGCTCTCTCCATTATCTTTGAGGTTGCTAACTCATGTTTGTGGCAATTTGAGTCCAACAATTTCCAGGAGGTTGCCAGGCTGGGGAAGGCCGCCATGAGAATTCTTCTATGTGCCTAACACAGTTTCCTTTAAAACCATGCCATTGGCCTGAGGAGGTGTGAAGAACGGGATCCGTCTTATTTCCTAGAATAATGTTCAGATGATAAGAAAAACTGATCATAGAACTGCAAAATTGGAGAAATTCCAAGGACATTGTCATCCTCCCACTAATGCCCAAATCCCGATTCTTCTGTGTCTCCTTTGCCAAGCATAAATTCTATTAGCAAAAATGTATCATTTTTCAAGTGCACTGCAATCCTGTTTGTCTCTTGGCTCTGCAGCAATCCTGTTGGGTCAGTTTTGGTGGTTCTTTTTTTTAAATTTCACTGATTCAAGCCAGAGTGCATCATATTGCAATCTTAAATGGACCCCCAGCTCCACCAAATCAGTCTGTAATAAATGTTTTAGCATCCATACTTTCCATTTCCAGGATATTGGAACAAAAGCTTAGTCCTGATAATTTGTTTTGGAGACTGCTCTTTGCAAATGGTTATACAAGGAGAAAAACTGGATAAAGCTGAAAAATTCTGTATCAAGAGTTTACCTTGAGAACTGCTCAAGCACTTGAACCAGCAAATTCTGGAACAGTTCGTCTTTTTCTGTTAAAAAAATGGGAAATAAAATAATGGGAAATCACGAGAGAATGCTTATTACACGGAGGACCACAGAATACAAGATTAAAACTAACAATAACAATCTGGAAAAATACTATCTTTCTGTAAAAACAATGAAATTCCTTCAATCAATATTTGAAAATACAGTGGCTCCACTGAGAGACATTAACCTACAGTGGTACCTCTATTTACAAAGCAGCTCTACTTACAAGCAATGTGACTTAAGAGCAGAAAACCACTGGCATTTTAACTGCTGCCTTGCAAATTTTAGATGCAGCCTGCTCTGCTTACAATGTTTTTAAAATTTTAATTTTTTTAGATACTGCTGCTCTACTTATATGAGTTGTTCGACTTATGAGCATGCATTCGGGATGGATTAAACTTGTAAGTAGAGGTACCACTGTCGTCTCCTTTTCGTTCTTACCTATGGTTAAACTATAATTAAAACTATGATGCAGAAATTAACACGCACAAACATACACACAGAGTAACTAATGCTCTGAAAAGTAAAAAAAAAGTCATACTCTTTTTAAAAGTTGCTTTCTATAGTACAACTCTTCAGGTGTTACTTTATTAATCTCAAAATAATCACATGTGAAATACTTTACTTCAGTTATTGAACAAACAAGATAGTCTTTAAGAGAAAAAACACCAGCTAATTGTTGTTTTTTATTCCAAACAGAATCAGTTACTGTAGTCTGAAGAAAGCCTCATGATCTAAGTTGTGCCTAAGGGTGAACACAGTTTAGATCCTTACTCAATGTGTCCCCTTCTGGGCACACACTGCCCAATCTGCTCCATCTCTGTGCAAGTATCTCAGCATTTCCAGCAGATAAATTTATACACCTCTGAACAGGAAAATGCAAGTGGGTTTCATCTCAATTCTCCTTGAGCTCCCTGTTTCGTGAAGGCAGCCACTTCAGAATATTTGTGAATTAAACACTTCCTTTACTTCAGAGAGAGGCTATGAGAACAAACATGCAGTCGTCAATCATATATTCATCAACAACCAATCAATAGTCTTTGCTTGATATTAAATGCAGTTTTGTTAATTTGCTTGGTGGTGACTAGAGATGGGCAGAAACCTCTGGTTCAGTGGTTCGTGCTGGTTTATCCTTCTGGCAAACAGGTACTCCTCTGGCAGGAACTGCTGGGAGGCTGTGCCCTGCTTTCCTTGCCCTGTCTCTTCTGGCCACTACCTCTGAGTGGGGGGTCACCTGCTGGAGGAGGCAGGACTCAGAAGACCAAATACCTGTTCGCCCGAAGGAGAAAATGGCACGAACCACTGAACCCGCAGTTCATGCCCATCTCTTGTGACTTTTATGCTTGCAAACTGAAAAGTGTAGTTTTGTCAGTCACACTTGAGCAAGGATGACCTCAGGAATTCAAAGAGGAACCTGTTATAAATGTTGAAGGACAGTGTCAGAGCAGAGAAACCACAAACTGCAACTACTTAAGAAGTTCATAATTCATCTAGAAAAATTAAACCATATAACTTCTCTCTGTTCTTGTATGCCTTTTGTCTTTGCATTTGCGAACTTTCTGAATCTCCTTTGTGCCTTTTTGAGTTGCAACTTAAAACAAAGAGAAACTTGTTGGAGAAATGCGTTGTTATCAGCATTTCATGTTTTTAATAGTTTTGGTATCATGAATCTGATTTGAAGCAAAGCTACTTTGGCACAAGCCTATGTCCCATCTAGATTTCCATAGTTGTGGCTGCCCATTTGATGGAATCTCTGGTCATATCTTTGTAGTAATCCCTCATGCAGTGGCTGCACTTTTGCTTACCAATAAAACTCAGCACATGCCTGTTGTTTGTTTATCTGACCAAGTATGACACAATCCTACTTTCCTCTCCCCTACCCCCAAATCAGTCTGAAGCATTGTCCTGCTTTGAATCCTGCTTTGCTTCTTTCTCTTCAATCTGATAGAGAATCACATGACTGTGAACACCTTTGCTCTATGTTATCAAAACCACAGGTGGATCTCACAGATATACCTATTCCAAATCTTGATTTGATCTTCTGTTCTTGCCTTCAAAATTCTCAAGGAAAAGGTGTTTCCAAGTACTGTATGCTCTCTGATTGTAATTTGAAGTAATCGAAAAAGGCACTCTTCCAGCCATCCACTCTGCTCAAATTGCTGAGCCTG
>JAHTLZ010000021.1:188989-206208 GCA_023846285.1 Phrynocephalus versicolor
TTATTGTTGTTGTTGTTGTTGTTGTTGTTGTTGTTGTTGTTGTTGTTGTTGTTGTTGTTGTTGTTGTTATTATTATTATTATTATTATTATTATTATTATTATTATTATTATTCAACTGTAGCAATCTCTGGACAATTTACAACATAATTAGAATTTTATAACATAAACAGAATACTGTGCCCCCTAGTGACTTGGAAAGGATGGAAGACTGAGTCAACCTTGAGCCAGCTATCTGAACCTATCAGGATTGCAGTATTACAGTTTAACTAATGTATCATAGGGCTTGCTAATGTTAAGTTCAGCATGTAAGATTTGTTCAGTGGTTTCATTCATAGTGTCCAGATTGTAAACTCATTTATAAACAATAAGTACTGTTCATAATCTCTCATTATAGTTGCCCGTTCCCTTGCATTTTTTCACAATGAAAACATCTTGAATATGATTTTTTTAGGACACGTATCATTTGATTTTTCTGAGCTACATTGTGTCTAATGTATTTTGATAAAGTTACACAACTAGTACTCAGCATTGAAAGGAATGCCAAAAGAAGAAGAAGAAAGGCAACTATTATGATCTGTTAAAAAAAAATTAAGTGCAAAATCTGCAGATGAACAACTGACCTTTATTGTTGTTGCTGTGTGCCATCAACCGGGTTCCACCTTATGGTGACTTTATAGTTTACTGACCTACAAAAGTGCCTGTTGTTAACAGGCCCAGCTCAGGTCTTACAAACCTAAGGCTGTACTTTCCTTTATTGATTCAAATGTTTATTATAATCAACTATACATTCAAAATATATGCAATTTTCTGGTTCTTCCAGTTTGATTATTCTCTGTTGTTTCTATATTTTCAGAGAAAGAAAACTTCCCAGTTGCCAAATGATGTAGAAGAGGAGCAGCCTAATCTCCAAAAGTAGAAACTCACCTTTAAAATTGGTTTCAAGCTGTCCCCTTCTCCATCTTTAACATCCCAATACCAAATTTTCAAAACTGGACGAGGATGTTTGGCTGTTTACTGGGTGGGGGAGTGGCATTCAAGGCAATCCATGTGTCCCACCCCCGGGACTTCAAGGGAATAAATTGACACCCAGACCCACCAAAACTACTTATCATTCAATAAAATTCCCATAATTCACAGACAATGCTTTCTCATCAAACATTCCACGAGTTTACGGTGCCACAGTGCGCAAGGATTATGGTTCACTTCCATGAAATCTCAGCTTTCTAGAGGATGGCTTTTGGAATCTTTCCTCCAAATGCACACAGGCACACATGTTTTGTCAGAATGCTTTAATAAGAACATAAGAACATAAGAAGAGCCATGCTGGATCAGGCCAAAAGCCCATCTAGTCCAGCTTCCTGTATCTCACAGTGGCCCCGCCAAATGCCTTTGGAAGCGCATAAGACTAGATATCTGTCTCCTAATACCACTCCCCTGCATCTGGCCCTTGAAATACCCTGGTTTTAAGCCTGGAAATGACACATCTCCATCATGGTTTGTAACCTGTGATGGACTTCTCCTCCAGGAATCTGTCCAATCCCCTTTTGAAGGAAACCAGGCCAGATGCCATCACCATATCCTGTGGCAGGAGTTCCACAGACTAACAACACACTAGGTAAAAAAAAAATTCTTTTGTCAGTTCTCACTCTCCCAGCCCTCAATCTGAGTGAATGCCCCCTAGTTCTGGTATTTTGTGAGAGGGAGAAGAGCGTCCCTCTGTCCACTTTACTCATGCCCTGCATGAGTTAGGCAACCTGCTCAGAATAAATGCTTTCAGCTTTCAGCAGGATTCAGGATTTTGATAGAGATCATGAAGGGTTGGTTCTTGGAAACAAATATGCAAAGCATTTGTTTGGATGGAAGACTTTCCAAAGCATGTTTTAATTCAATACTATTCCACCAGATTCTTTCTAGAGGCCATGAATAAAAACATGGCTAAACGGGACTTCAGAAAGGCTGTGGTGGTTCAAGGACACGTCATGGGGTGAGAGAAATTTTCAGAGTGTGCTAAGTTGCCTCTCCACCACCTTTTAGTAACACAGGTCATTTTAATGCATTGGAGCCAATGTAGGTTGAATTTATATTTCAGATATACTTTGACAAGATGTCCCGGCAAGCACTTTAAAATGTTTAGGGCTTTTTTTTTTTTACTCTATACAATTAAGTTCGACAAAGCCCACACAATAACAAGCACATTAAAATAGGAAATATCTACGGTCAATCAGGCTATAGATGTACATAAGCTATTTCTAATGATGGCCAACCAGATGCCCTGGGAAGCTCACGGGTACAGCAAGAAGGAGACAATCATATACCCATAAACTGACAATCAGAGCTACAGTCGATTGATTCTCCGTGGAGGCAACAGACTACACATTATTGCAACTGCTTATTTTTTTAAAATGGCACATTTGACAGAGGGTTGTTTTTTATTTTTAAATAGCTTTTAAGTTCTGATTGTACTTTACTAGACACACAGATGTGTGGGTGGCGGGGGAGACAGAACAATGCATGTGTTCACGTTCTAAGGGACAGGATTTCAGCAGATTTGGAAAACTGCAATCAAAGAATGCATAACTGGGTTACAGGTCAGTAACAACTAGCTTGCTCTCTCTCTCTCTCACCACTAATTAACACCACACTGGTTCTATAATAAATTATAGTTTAAACATTATGGTTTAAACATATTTTTATAACATCTTGATACTGTCTAGTTTTACTACAGGGGCAACATTAAGCAGTCATTGATAATATCCATTATGTCTGAGGATTTAGTTCCTTCCAGTTTTCTGAAATACATTCTGTGTGGATTTGACTGTTTACTGTGTGCATTTCCTTGTATCCAACCTAGTCTTCCTGACATGTAGAAGAACATAAGTTGCTATGATTCTATTTTGTCTGCTTTGATCGATTTGCCTTTCACTGTAATGAAGCTACGTGTAGAACAATTACCCAAAGCTTCAAAAAGGCACAAATAAAGATCCCTCTAACACAGTTTACCCACTTTTGTTGCATTCTTGTTGAGCGTCTCTGAAATGCAGCGAGTAAAACGGTAAGCAAGAAGATTAGGTCTAGTCACGGAAACAGCTCTCGCTTTCCTTGAAAGCCAAACAAAACAGCAGCCCCCAACTTCACGATCTCCCAGGGAGCTGACCCCCCCCCGCCCCGCAAGCAAGGCATCCTTCTGATTAAAAATAGCAGGCAAGATATGTTTCTGCTTACCTTACACAAAAGCACAGGCTATTTTCACAAGGCCAAAGCAAGAATAAATTCAGAGTCGTGTATATATTCCAGATTCATGGCCTCTCAGAAGTTTGGCTGTGGCTGATGCTTTGAAGAGGGACAAGGTCTTGTAAAAGCAATCTTGTGAAGAAGGAGGGTGGGTGGGGGGTGGTGAAACCACCCATAGATGTTCCACTTTCCCTCCCTCTCTGTCAAAACCCACTTAAAGTACTAGGACATTCTAATCCAGGGAACAGTCAACTACAGTCTGATGTTTATAGATGTAATAAAAGAACAGAGGACATGTTTTTATAACCCCACTGCACAGAAAAGATATATGACTAGCAGTTCCTCTTGTCTTAAAGAGACAAAGGTCCTTTCCCCCTGAATTTACCTTAACTGTTTACTGAATTCCTGGATCTCCTCTCACAATCTGCTAAATGAGGGGGAGAAATTGTTTTTAAAGTCAGCCCAGCTACTTGTTTTAAATGTTCTTTTAATTTACAAAAATACGGTGCAGTTTTGGCAGGTCTCTTTCACGTACTCTCTGAGAGAGCATAACATTTGTTAGTTTTCCTTTTCTTTCACCTGGGAGGAAGCAGGTGTGGCCTTCAACAATTGCACAGAGGGAGTTACAAATTAATTAAGTGACGTTTTCTCTGGCATGACTTCGGCTTGCAGAGGAAAGCTTTGTAACGCATTGGAGGCAATGTAGGTTGAATTTCCGCTGAATGGCTGATTCTTCTAGTAAACTTGTTAGAGGCCCCAGAGCCCGAAAAGGAAACACAGATAGTCCTAATGAAGTCCTCTTGTCTACTAATGCAGAATGGTTGAAGAAGGACTTGCATCCAGAACTTTTAGTTGGTTTGTTGACATGTTGCCTTTTTGCTGTATGTGACTCACCAGCCCTGACGATGTAATAAGGACGTGGACAATATATGGTTGGGAAAGATTTGGAATGACAACTGTTGGGTAGACTCCCAAAACTACTGATACCCAGGGGTCATCCACACTGCTCATTTTTTAGTGTGCTGGTGCAGGTTAAATAGTGTCACTTAGGGTCGGTAGAGGTGCTATACGCCACTTGTTGCACTCCTTGGACAGTATCCAAATGGCATATCAGAGTAATTTGATTTTATATGGCTCCTTCAGTTTTGAATTCAGTATATCATAAATTGATATTCCCTTTGGTCCTTAGCAGATTGGCAGGGAAGTGATCCCCTGTCCCCCAGAATGCGGTACACCATCGGTGATGTGCTGCATCACTTATAAAGATATTTTTTTAAAAAAACCATACCTGTCTCTTAAAGGACTGGCCTGTTTATTAAGCCACTTCATGATACTGGAAACTCAAAATGGAAGGAGCCTTCACAATGGACAGGCTCTCTTTTGGTTCATTCCCAGTGAGCACACACTCTGGAAACAGACCAAACCAGAATGATTCTACCTATATCAATGAGAAGAAGGAACTGATGGGTTCAGAATGGTTCAGGGAAGGGTGATCTGGGGATGATTTGGCTCTCTCCAGTGGTTACATCATTTGATCATTGGAAATAAAAGAGTGAGCCAACACATCCTTGCATCAGTTGAAATGGTGGGACAAATGCCCGTCTGTTCACTCTCTCAGTTCTCATGCCTTATTGTTGCAAAAGTTCCAGTGAATGTGGATGGAAGTTACTGGCAGGCAGTTACAGGTGTGATCTCTCATATCTCTCCCTTTTTCATGCCCACTACCCATGACATTTGCAATGAAAAGGACAAATATAAAAAGACACCCACCCCTGGCATTGACGAAAAGCACCAATGTAAAGGTACCAGAACCTGGATGGGCCAGGGCTAGGGTTAGGGTTAGGGCGCAGTGGTTAAATGCCTGTACTGCAGGTAAAACTGTGCTTATGACCTGGGGTTCAATCCCTGCTAGCTGGCTCATGGTAGACTCAGCCTTCCATCCTTCTGAGATAGGTAAATTGAGTACCCAGCTTGCATAATTAAACTGTAAACCTCCCAGAGACTACTTGAAGTGGTATGGGCCTGTATATAAGCAAGAACACTTTGCTTTGCTTTGCTATATTTAGGCAATCCTGCTCTGGCTTTGGCCTCTTCCTGAGGTGTGTAACCCATCTGCCTGCCTGGGTCTCATTATGAGTTCAGCTGGTTACCACATAGGGCTGGACCCTAATTTTTGCCCTGGCCCACCAAATTGGAGTCCACACAGGGGTTGTTGTTGCTTTGTTTTTTGTTTTGCTTTGCTTTTTGCTTATCTATATTGAACTAGGGCAGTGGTGGCAAACCTTCGGCATTCCAGATGTTTTGGACCACAACTCCCAGAATTCTGTGCCCAGATTGCCAATGACAAAGGGCTGTGGGAGTTGTGGTCCAAAAAATCTGGAGTACCAAAGGTTTGCCACCACTGATCTAGGGCATAGCTGGGCAGATTGGGTGGGGTCATAGTTAAATAGCGGTGAATACTAAGCACATCCGATCTCACCTGATTTCAGAAGCTAAGCAGGGTTGTTCCTGGCTAGTACTTGGATGGGAGACCACCAGGGTATAAGCACCTGGAGTAGGAACTGGAAAACCACTCCAGTATTCCTGCCAAGAAAACTCCATGGGCATGGGGTCACAAAGAGTCAGTCACGACTGTAACGACGCAACACACACAGTGCAGAAAGACAGTTTAAGTTTGATGAGTTCCCAAGTGCCATCTGAATGGGTTGCAGGGCCATTTAACATTCTAGTGCTGCAGATCTCAAGATTAAAGTGCTGGGAAGGTAGAAGCATGGGAACAATGGGGGATGCCTAGAGACAAGAGACTTGGTGGCTGGCAGACTGTAGAGGTTCTCCAATACACGACCAACCAAGGCCGGGCTGTCTCTAGGACAGAGTAACTTGGGGGCTTGAACTTGCAGCATGCACAGAACATTTTTTTTTTTACCATTTGAAAGGACAAAACAACAACCACCTCATACCATTGCATTTCTGTTTGTGATTTCTAGGCACATGATTTTCATTATTGTCCCCATGCTCTCAAAGCCAGCGTGGCACTGGCCACCTTTTCTGTGGGACACTGGAAGCTGGATTCCAACAAGTGACATCTCCAAGTAGTGTTTGCCTACTGCAACACAGTACTATTTGAATGGCTAAATGGGGTTCCTGCTGAGCATGGAAATAAGCCAGAAGCCAGCAAAGACCCTGCAAAAGAGGAATGATGAGCTCCTGGAAAACCACTTGTCCCATTGTGAACTAAAGGAAGCTCTGCACAGGGTGAACAGCAGCTGAAGGGCCACACGTTCCAATAACGCCATATGTAAGAACAGGAATATTTCTGGAAAATTTATTTATCGTTCTTTGCAACAGTAGGTGATAGTTCACAGTGGAACAATCGACTGACAGCAAGCAGTAATTTTCCAGAAACTAGTTTGAGCAGCCAGTATCATCACAATCTGTAGCCTAGTCAGTAGGAAGATTGATGTTTCTATAGCCCTAGATTTTGGTAAAGATTTATGACCAATGAATAATGCACATAAAGCATTGCTCTGAAGAGCAAGTAGTGTTGTTACTGGGTGATCTCTTGCCTTGTACATAGTCGGCAGGCACTACAGAAGTGCCTTTTCACAAAATGGGAGGGCTAGTGCCAAATGGAGATGTGACAGGCATTCCCACGAGCTTTTTGGGAAAACGAAGAACACTGGAAAAAGTCATTTGAGTTGCAGCCAAAATTTATCCTTATATCTGCTCATTTGGATGGCACTCCTAATATTAAGGGGAAAAGCTTACCCTTCAGTCTTCTTGGAGGAAATGCATATGCTTTACAAAACTGCCCACTAATAGGTTACAGCTGCAGTGTAAACCCCACTTTCCCCCTGTGGCTGCCTGTTGCACAGGCACTCTTTATTTAAAGTGTAGTACTCTCAGTAAGGCCTTCAATCTGACGTCAATGGATTGGGAACTCTTCCCAGAAAAAGTGCATGGGATTCAAGAGAGGCTCATGCTAGGGGACGCAACACCTGCATTGTGGGAACACAGCCGGTTATGTGACATGGCCAAATCATGTCAGCTTTCATTGCTCCTAGAAACACATGCTGTGTCATGTTCCAAAGACAATAGAAGATCTATCCATATCCGTCTGCCATTCTGTCGATGTATCTAGCTATTCCACCTACCACCTAAAATGGAGCATTTCCCTAAGCATCTCATTATGGAATGGCTCCAAAAGACCTCAGCCAGAAAAGGAAAAATAATGTGATGGGATTATTGCTGAGCTACATTCTCTTCTGGGATCTTATCTAGCACTGTGGTTCTAATTTTCAAGAACAGGACCTGCCAAAGTGACTAAATCACTTTGACTGCCAGAGATTATCTGAATGATACAGGAAGAGTGGCCAGGTAATTTCTCATCTAAAACAACGATATACTACTACTACTACTAGCAGCAACAGTAGCAGCACTTCTATTAGTACTAGTAATGCGCTGTCAAGTAAATTCTAATTTGGGGCAACCTTTCCAGGGTTTTCTAGGTATAGACTTAGAGCATTCAAAAGGAGTTTACCATTGCCTTCTTCTTGGGACATTCTGGTGTTGTGTGGATTGCCCAAGGCTACACAGGCTAGCTCTTGTCCTGGGAGGCACAGTGGGGAATTTAATTGGCAGCCAAGTACCACACTTAGAATACAATTACATTGACAGTACTTGTTCCATAACCAGCATAGGTGAATTGACCGTATTTTCCAGTGATCACACAATGCAGAGACCAATGTGAGTCAGCATGGCCTGTTTTGCTTCCCGTTCTGAGTTTCTCTCACTGCCACTGGGGGCTTCTACTTTTTTTAAAAGCCGGAATGATCTGAAATGTGCTACCCTGCGTGACTGTTCATTTCATTGCACCAAAAAGATTGGGTTGTGACTCTGGGTACTGCTATTGTGCCACCTTAAACTGGGGTGTGATGTTTTGGGACAGCAAGAACATGTAGCTTTCTTGGTCACCTCAAAGGGGTTATTATTATTTTTAAAAGAAAAACTGCCAAGTCTAGTGCTATATCACTTTATCAGTGCATTGATACATTAATTTAGAACTAGATCACTTCTGCACAGGAAAAAAAAATATATATAAGAAAGGTGAACTGGAGGTTGTGTCAAAGGAAGGAGGCATTGGGCTATGAGTTCATATCAAACTCCATCAGATTTAGGGACCCAAGTGGACGCTGGCACTGAAACCATCTGTGGTTCTTCTAAGCCACATCAATCTGATTTACCTTGTACCCTTAGTGATCTCAACTTACAAGCTACCTTCTCTTGAATCTCTCTCTCTCTCTGAAAAGATTAGCTTTAACAAAAAGCCAGTGAAACATTTAACCACTTTATTTTGAAGGAGGTACATATTTTCTTTCTCTGCTTTCTTTCTCTTCCCTTCTCTGAGATCACGTTATCCAGCTGTGTTTGTGCATATGAAAACAGTGTGCAGTTTTGAAAGCTGAGACATGGAGGGGGGGTGCAGGTCACAGAGTGAAGTTGAAATACTGGAAGATCTGGAGAGTTTCTGTCCACATTCGACATGCACGTCTTAAATGAAGTATGAATATTACAAAATGCCACACATAGTAGTGTGGTGGTAAATATTGGTTTTCAGGCACACTTAACACTACAGTCATCCTAAGCACCTCCTGAAGGAGAATTCTAAAATGCTGACAGATGTACAGTACTGATTGCTATGAACAAATCACTTCTAGCAACTTTTGCGTCGCAAAAAAGGAGGTTTTTTGTAAAGTTAATGGGATTTAATTGTTCAAGGGAAAGATAGCTCCTAACAGTTCATGCTATAGCAAGGAATACAGTAGATCAAAACAATACATTATAAGGATTACAGCTAAATTCAGAGGAAGCAAAGAAGCTTGGGATGAGCAGGTGAAAACTGAACTTGGATCCTGTGAGTTCTGGCCCTAATTTACTACTGGCTGTAGGCCTCTTATGATTCTCTACAAAAGGAATCCAAGTTAAGTAGCCACTGAAACCCTCCAAATCTTCTGTGGTTCATAGAACTGGGGTGTGCATAATAAGACTTTTTGGAATCCCTCCAAAACCATACTAGGAAAGATATTTTGTGTTGATCTGGAATTGGTTCAGAATATCTGCCTTTGCAGGAAATAGTAGATGGGGGTGGGTGGAATCTCATTTGTTCCCCATGAGCTCTCTCCCAGCATATAACCTTGGCCCACTCTGACAGTGTTGCGTAGATACACTTTATATGTATGCACGCACCACTTCTTGAAATTAAAAGTCCTAACCCCAATCTTTGCAGAGGAAGACTTGGTAGTGCATGAATGGACCATCCATCATTTCACCAAAAACACATGGGAAAATGCATCTGGATTAGGAAGAAGGACGTGTATCAAATATTTTAAAGAAACAAGTGGGAGAATGATTCAAACAGTGACATGAATCATTTAAAAGGCATATATGGTAAGACGGAGTGCCCACACACCTTGTGATAATCAGTGAAAATGTCCACAAACTTAATGAGTTTACCTGCCTGCCTATAAAATTCTAGGATTTGTAGTCACTAAGAGCCAAACTAGAGAAAACAGTGCAACACTGAAAGCAGCACTTCCTTGGAAAGTACGAGATTTGTCTGAACATTCATGGCCTTGCTTCACTCCATCTGTGGCAATCTTGCTTGTATTCCCCCTGCCCTCTTTTCAATGACTGGTGTTTGGGAGATGAACACAGGCTTAATGCCATGTCTTCTTGTCCAGACATGGAGCTCTGAAGGGATTGTGTGTCTGGAGGGATAATATTAGAACAGCAACAGGTACACACTTGTTTTACACTTGTTTTACTACTTGTTTTACACTACAGTAGGATTTACACCACAGTAACTAATGCGATCACTATTTGTTTATGTTAATATTCAGTAAAGAACCAGTAATATAGCAAAATATAATACAATTGCCCCTATTGTCCTGTATATAGCATTAAAGTTACATCTGTAATAATAATATAGTCCATTTCTATTGTCATTTTAATAGTTTAGCCCAAATTCACTCATATTAAGAACCTAAAATTAAAGAATGGCTGCTCATGTGCTTGGGTTACCCTAGCCCTAGCTGGTCAGCCCATGTATGGAATGAACTTTGTTTTGCATTTTAAACCTGAGGCAAAACAATGAAGAAGCCATGCTTGACTTTTAATAGCAACATGGCTGATAGTTGCTCACTGGACTAAATCAACTTCAAAGCAAGATGTATATCTGGTGAGACCACTAAGAGAGCATCTCTCCTTGAGGTAGGAACAAAATCAGAAAGGCAGAAGATGAAATGTTGCAGGAAATTTCAAATAAGGCGACATCCTGCAAGGTTAACCTCTCACCTTTATCTTCTGGCTTTCTGTTTCTACTACTGCCATGCCTACAGCTTAACTATATTCAGATCCTGATTCCCCTCAAATATGTAGTCAGGAAAGAGGCTAGTGAAATTGCTTCTTGTTTTTCCTTGCCTAGCCTAGCTCTGACAAGGCTGAGGCCTTTTTGAGGCAATTTAAGGGACAGGTATGTGGAAATCCTTTCTTACCAAGGTGTGCTCTGTCAGCAAAAGACTCCTGAATTCAAATGTGTCATGCTTTGACAAAATTAGGCATCCCTACCTTCCCCTTGGTATCAGATTGCTAAACAGGCACTACAGTGAGGGGGAATGCCTTTAATTATTAGATATTAGGACCGTGGAGCCCCTCTCAGCCTTTAGGAAGCGATTAAAACCTTGGCTCTTCCAGGCTGCTTTTGGTGACTAATGGTGGTTTATCCTATTCTCTTTTCCCTTTGTATATCCCATGTTTTTGTTGATTTTAATGTTTTGAGTAGAGATGGGCACGAAACGAACAATTTTTCATTTCTGTTTTTGTTTTTTTGTTTCATTACTCAACGAAACGACAAACGAATTTTGTCTCTAAAATGAAACGAAACGAACAGAAACACCGGAAATTTTGTTGTGCGTTTCGTTTTCATTACGGCAATACAAGTGAACTGCTTTAAATGCTTTAAAAAATCACAAAAAATTGAAATAAGTGGTAATAAAATGGTAATGAAACGAATGAAAACGAAAACGATTTTTTTGCAAAAATTCGCGAAAAACAGAAACGAACCGAAACGGACCCCCTAAACAACAAATGACAAACGAAACACCATTTTTTTTATTTGTGCCTATCTCTAATTTTGATTGATTGGACTTCTTTTACATTTGTTTGTGTAGCTGAATTGTATGGATTTTCAAAATAAATAATTATTAAACAAATCCAGTGCAGTTTCTTTGAAGCCCTGTTTACCAACAACACAATGAATTAGCACACCTATTGGGAAGCACAGCGGGCACAGTGACATAAATCTGTGTTCATTGAACATTCCCTAGTTATGTCCCTGGAGACCAATTGATCTCTTGATTGTTTTTTGTTGATCTCCTGACAACAGGCGCTGAAAAATGGCTTAGCTGAGTTACAGGAAACCTGTGTTCTGCAGGAGAGCAATGACCAATGCTTAGAACAGTTGCCCCTGGTTTTTCCCATAGAAGACAAATGTTTTGACTTTTAAAAAAATCCAACTCAGCATTATTTGTTTGTTATTTTAAGCCTCTCCACAGAATCCAGGAAAGTACCAAGGGGTGACGTTGTAGGGCACCTGCTGAGGACCACACTCCTGAAGAAGGCCCACATAAGTTCCTTGCACCTGCTTTGCTCCCCAACTGCTCCTCTGAACACACAAGCACTGACAAGGATGAGGCTACAGAGCTGCATCCTTTGCTTGCCTTGTGCTGACCCTCTGAGAAATTGGACCAAAAGGGAAGACGTGCCTGAACAAACAGCAGTGATGGGGCATGGGGCATGGTGGAGGTGTGCCAACTGTGGTGGGAGCCCAATTGCCCAAGATACACATATCCTACCCCTCCAAACCAATGTATGGAACATAACAATATGTCAAGCCTTTACTTCTGGACTGATACTGCTCCCAGCCCTTTTCAGTTTAAGGGGACCATTTCAGGTTTCACAACTGAGCGAGCATGGCTGTTGAACAAAGTGGGTCAAACACTCCTCCTCTGAAGGGCATATTAGGCAAGACATACCACATTTTTAGAAGAGGCGCACCCTCAAGTGCTAGAAGATAGTTGTTTTTCTGTTGTAGCACATGGTTTTGCTCTGCTACTTAGTTTGCATTTAACAAGCTTTGTTTTGTGATTGGCTACTGGAAGTTTAAACACAGAATTAATTTGCAAGTCTGATTATCAAGGCATGCATTCCCATAAAAGTCCTGTTCTAGGAGGGAAAATCTTCTCGTCTAAATGAGATGCAGTCGGGTGGTAAGATTTGTATCTCTGCATATGAAGGCTAGTTTTTTTCAGTTCCATTACATTCTGGCGGGACCAGGAAGTACACTTCTAAACAGCATGGTTTTGGATATATGCAGATTTGTTTTCAATAAATAAACAAATATTACAATAAACAAATATTCAATAAAAATAAATACGGTGTCCCTAGGCACTCCGGGTTCCACGGGTTCAACAGTGAAAGCATCAAAATGGGCTACTTGCAGACAAATGCAACATTTCTAATTGAGCCTCTTTTTCAGATCAGGGAGTCATAATGACCTTTTAAGGCTCATTACACACAGTACTGTATGGAAAGGATTGTCAGTGCCATGAAAGAAAACCCTGATAGGACTGCTCTCTCTCTCTCTCTCTCTCTCTCTGTGTGTGTGTAAATCAGCTGTTTATGTTTTGTAGTTACATGTTGGGAACATAAAAATAATATATAGATTTTAAACTACAGTATATGGGGTTCCAGCATCCCCAATCCCAGCATAAAACCAATGATTAAAAAACAACAACAATACACACGACAGGAGTGAAATTGATTTTTCAGCGTCAAGTGTCACTACTGAGCCAGGTAAAAAGCAGATCAAGCCCTTTAACCTTTAGAGTTTATTGCCTTGCATGTGAAGAAAATTCCCAGGCACACTTGCAGATGCATCTGGACTAAAGTGAAAAATGGCTTTAATCCCCTAGCAGGGATCTCCCAATAATTAATCTCTTTGCAATATGCAAGTTCTCACTTGGAACACACTCCACCAATCATTGTGGCTTGCAGTATATCACATTTAGGGAAAAAACATAGGAACAGGTCTCTCTCTCTCACTCACTCACTCTCTTTCTCTCTCTCTGAATTATTTTCCATATGTCTTAGGCTATATACCACTAAGAGCACATCTAATGGACCAGAGGTTCTCCATTTTTGCTATAAAAATGGTATTCCTGTTGTCTGTGAAAGCAGTTCTCAAGGACTTCTATGTCGTGACTCCATTTTAATTAGACATATAGTCTTTTCGCCTTGCATTTTGCAGTTGTGCTGAAAACATGTAAGCAGCGTAACTCTCTCTGAAGCGACAGCTCCATTAATGCAACACCAACTCCTTGTCTGCTTCTTTTCCCATCTGTTTTCTTTTGTAGCTCGTTTCATGCCTGCCAACTTTCATGACTGCGTTATGAATCTTGGGAGTCTCCCCCCCCCTTCTCAGTTGAAATCCTCAGAACCTCAGCTTCCTCTTGAAATAATGCTTTCAACCCTTCAGTTTGAAAAGACTGGTGGTGGTGGTGGTGGTGGGGTCAGTGCTACATGTTCAGCTGATGCAAAAGTCTTCTTTCTTTCTTTCTTTCTTTCTTTCTTTCTTTCTTTCTTTCTTTCTTTCTTTCTTTCTTTCTTTCTTTCTTTCAGAGCAGTGGCACAACGTGCCTTAAAATTGTTGCCATATGTGAAATGTAGGTAAATTAAAAACGAAATTAAAATGTTAAGATAATTGGCTACTTCAGTCTTAGAAGTGCTGTATCTTATTTTGTACACATGGTTGGCCATATAGTGCATGCACATAAATGCTCCATTGATTGAATTTCTTCAACCTTGCCCTGGTGAGAGATACTGAGTCTTCATTATCTATCCATTCAGCAAGATGTGTTTTTTGTTCTCCATAGATTTGGCCTAGGTCCTTCTAGATTAATATTAGAGCTTGAGATGTGTGAAGAAAACACCTTTCCCCAGTGTCAGTCATTGTCTAGGGCAGCCACTTACAACTTTTTCTCTCTTTTTTGGCCACAGCCCCAAATACAATATGAAAGAAATATAGACTGAATTGAGATCGTATAAATTGCATGATAAGCCTTATAAGGTGGTTAGTGAAAAATTGTTTCCCATCTGTGGGCCCTTACAAAACTGCTACACACACACACACACACACACACACACACCAAGGGCCACATGGCCCATATTGAGAATGACTGGTCTGTTGGGTTGGTGTCCATGAAAGTGGATGAAATAAATGGAAGATATTCTAATCTTCTGAATTATCTAAATTACTTTCATGATTTTCAGATACCACTCCATAACCTTCTGCTTGCATATATCTCTTTTCCTCTTTTCTCCTCTTTTTTTTGGGAATATTTTCTTCCACTCATGAAAGTCCTTTCTTCTTCAGTTTTTTTATAATGTGCCAGCTAGGACTGCCCAAGGACATCGTCATCATTCACAATTTGAAATCACATGCAAACAGATGGGCTTTTGGTACTGGCCAATCAGAAGCTGTGAAGGGAAATAAATCATCCCTCCTCCCTATCTGATTGGCCAGTGCCAGGGAGAAGGAAAGATGATGCATGAGAGTCTTCTTCCTTGCTGGAGATGCGACCTATGTGAGCCCAGAGCAAGGTAAGAGATTTGGTTGATTTCATTCATCTGGTTCTGAATGTCAGCTGGGCTCCTGTGTTTCATTTCAGAAGCTGACCACTTCCGAAATGAAAAGCCCATCATCATTGTCGTCATCTTAGAACTGCAGAGCTGGAAGGGACCTTACGGATGGTCAAGTCCAGCCCCGGTGAAGGAGGCACAGTGGTGAATCTAACTCCCAACCTTTGGCTCTGTTGCCAGACACCTAAACCAAGGAGGTTCCAGAAAGAATGTCCCAGGACCATTACAACATGTGGGTTTTGATGCAACAAAGTAGACCACTGGAAAAAGTCAGGCTGCATGGCTGTCCTTGTTGTACGGAAAACCCAGGCATTTATGTTTGTCTGCTATCTACAATTCTGTATGTCTTTTTTGCCATTGAGGCTTACATATTTTTGCATCTCACGTCAACAGAGAGGAATACAAACCATGTTATGTGGCCCATTTAAGAAGACCCCCCCCCTTCCCCTCTTCTCCCTTGCCCTGAAACACCCTCCCTTTCTGGAACAGGTTGAGTGGAAGGTACATTGGAGCAAGAATAGGGAATGGGTGTCTCTCCAGATCAGATCTCGGCAATGTTATTTGGTTGGAGTACCTCTTCCAGTTAATATGGCTGGGACATTCTGGGAATTACTGTTCAAGGCTCTATTCCAGCTGAAGTTGAACTGCAGCTCCCAATGATTCCTCACCATTACATATGCTGACTAAGGCTGATGGGAGCTGAAGTCAAATGTGACCCAAGGACTGCTTGCTTTTTATTCTTTTACTGTTGGGTACTGTTCCACTATGGGATGTAACACACTAATGGCTACAACTAAAACTGGGTGCTTTGGATTTATCTCTGTATATTATGTGTTGTCAAATCAGGTCTCCTAGTTCCTTGCCTGTCACTCTGTTCACTCTACATCACCCTCAGTACTTGATCTCTACTGGTAGCTATTAACTGTGAGCATAATTCCAAGGAGATGTGGTTCAGCAGTAGGAAAATTGCCAAGTGTCTTGAAGCTGTATCAGTGCTGTGAATTCTGTTTTATTCCAGGTTCATGCCATGCTGTTGCTGCTGTGATTTTGAAGCCAAGTGGGTGGAGCTAACAGTACGAGCCCTGACTGCATCATCACTTAATATATGCAAGTTTAAACATCACAGCAGCACTGTGGAATAAGTCTATGGAAATGTAGATGCCAAAAGTAAAAAAAAAAATGCCTGACAGGTACTTCAATGTAATTTATTTATTTATTTTACTTAAAATATTGTTACACCACCTTTCTCCTTGAAGGGACCCAACGTCACTCAAATCACTGAGGCTAAAATGCAAAACAAAGGCCTCTATTTAAAGGTCCCTTGCTTATCCTGAGCATAAAATTCCCTCAAGTTAAAACAAAACTCAATAAACCTATTTACATTCAGATCTACAAATGTGAGAAGTTGCTGAATTTAATTCTGTCTTAAACAGCATTTACCTGTTCGTTGTTCAATGCCCACTGGCATTACTTTGTATGGAGTCCTACAAAAGAAAAAAAGATGGAGGGCACTCTGAGAGGGTGTTAAACATCAAGAAACATGGGAAGATAAGATAGCTGGCAGTACTTATTGTGCTCAAAAGTTATCCCAGAGGGAAGAACACATATTTTTCAATACACATACGTCCTGCTGACACTCAGTGGCTATGCTCAAACAGTGCTGATGACAGACAGCAATCTCATAGCCCCTCTGTTGAGCATGGGAGCCTTCTTCCCAGTTGACCATTAATGATTAGACTAGGAAGAAAACTGTGAGGAAAGGATATGAACTGCAACGAAAACAGCTGCAGTAGTGGGCGGAAAAACATATACAAGATCCAGCCAGATCCCTAAGAAGCCTGAGAACAGTAAGATGAGCTGTCATCAACCATCACCATCTTAGAATTGAAGAGTTGGAAATTACCCTATGGATCAATTGAATCCAGCATCCTGTCAATGAGGCACAGTGGGGAATCAAATTCCCAATTTCTGGATCCATATCCAGATAAAATGCTTTTGAGTTGCTGGCTGCACACCTCCCAAAAATGTCAGTGTACAGTATAGTATTTGCTTCTTCTAGGAGAGGAGCCTAAGGAAGGGTAAGCCTCCAAGAGGAAACTGTGACTCTGGATGAGAAAATACTCCCCCTTCCAACATGAACTCCTCCTTGCAGCATTTTCTTTCCAGAGATAACCATACATGATATAATAATAATAATAATAATAATAATAATAATAATAATAATAATAAT
>JAHTLZ010000021.1:206218-217700 GCA_023846285.1 Phrynocephalus versicolor
ATAATAATAATAATAATAATAATAATAATAATAATAATAATAATAATAATGTGTGCATTTTTAATTAAAATTAGAAAGTTTCTTAGGGCAGTTGTAGTATTTTCCCCCTATCTTCTACTGCATAGTTGATTATGCTAGGGAAGGAAAATAGCAGTAGCTGCCACAATGGTTGACTGTTAAATATACCGGTAATACCACTGTTTCTCTGACTTTGGACCAGTTACGAGAAAATATACTTGCCTTTCTGAGTTTGCTGGCATGGTTGGATCAATGGATATCATGCAGCCATCCATAGTAAAAAGTGAAATGGTTGTATTCCTGGAAGACAATCATTTAAAGTGTTGTTTATTTAACCAGATCATCACACCCTGAGGATTTAGATTCTGTTCATGTTCTGGTGCTTAACCATTACATCCACTTACTATCATTCAGAACAAATCTGTCTAGAAAGGTTTTTATGGAAGATTAGTGCTATAAAATTCTGAACACTGGTCCTTCAATACTCAGGAAACAAGTTCTTGTGTGAAATTTACTGATGTAATTTCTTATTGTTTCATTGTTATGATAAAAAGCAAAGTGTTCTGCTTATATACTGCTCTATACCACTTCAAATAGCCTTTGGGCAGATTACAGTTTAATTACAGTATTCAGGCTACACGTTGCCCCCCCCCCCCCCCCGAAAGACCTCAGAAGGATGGCCAACCAGATACTCCTGAGTCAACCATGAGCCGGCTACCTGGGATTGAACCCCAGGTTGTGAGCACAGTTTTACCTGCAGTACAGGCATTTAACCACTGCACCAAAGGGGGGGGGGGTCAGTTTCAAGAAGAAATTTCAATTTCTTCTTGAAGAAATATCAAGAAGAAATGTAGATGACGTGCATTTCTAATTTCCACATGCTATGGTGATACTTAAAGGGAAAAAATGCCCTGTATATTGCTTTGATGAGAACAAGGGCAGAAGAAATGGCCTCTTGTATCAGACAAAAAACCTGGCTAGCCCATCACTCAGGTTTCTACTGTGGCCAACCAGATACTCCCAGGACGCCCACAAGCAAGAGATGAGTGCAAGACTGCTCACCCATTCCTGTCTCCAAGCAGTTCAGTGTAATACATCATGGCCACAGGGGGTCAAATCAGTGAACACAGAGCATGCTGTTAAAAGCAAAAGGCCCCAAGGAATTAAATTTGTGTACATAAAGGTGGTGAGCTAACTGAAGGGTTTAGGTGCCTGGTTGGGGAGCCCAAGGTTGGGAGTGTCCCTTTTGCAAGTCGAGTCAGTCTGGGAGGCCACCGGTAAGCTGCACAGTCCCAGGATGACTCCCCCCAAAGTTGGGAATATCAAGCCACTTTTGAGCACTCTTTTAACTAGAAAACCCTGACAAGGATCGCCATACGTCACCGTTGACTTGATGGCGCACTCAACTATTATTATTATGATTATTATATAGCAGAAGGCTGATTCTCATCTCTACAGGTTGCTTATTAGTTCACCTCTGTTTGGTGCATTAGGAGATAAGTGCCAACTTCATTTGCAAGTAGATTGCTCAGGCATGAGCTTTTTGAAGAAGTGAAGGGAATACATTTTATCATCTCCTAACTGCAAAGCTGCACCTTGAGTAGCTTTGCCCTTGTGCCCTAAGAATTGTTTAGCGCAGTTCCCATAAAACTTTTCCATAACATTATTTTTCAGGGCAAAAGAAAGATGGCATGTGTTTTAGCAATAGGCAACTAGCAATGCTAGAGTTCAGCTCATGGTCTTCCCAGACAGCCTTGTGTACCTTTAGTTATTAGTTTGCTCTTTGTCTCAATACATATTGGAAAAACTGCTGCTTTGTACTACAGCCACAGAATTCTCCAATGGTCATGCCAAAAAAGCAACTCATCGGAATTCTGATCTTGAGTAGGGGTAATGGAGGATCACTGACCACATTCAGTGTTTCTTTGTTGGCCATTCACATGAAATCCGCTTGTAGAGAACGAAGTAGAAAATATTGCTGGTGCATCTAACAAAGCATTCAGAGCAGCCAGACTGACACCAGCCCTTTTAGTTTATTTCTTCTTAATTAAAAAAGGCTAATTTCCCAGCTCTTTTTAGATAGAGTTTGGGAGTAACTAATTACAAATAACCAATTCCTTCTAAATAATTCTATTTTACAAACCCAACTTTATTAGCCATCCTATATATACAGAATCAGTATCCACTTTAAAAATATCAAAATTATTAAAGGAAAAATATGTACTTCCATGATGTAATTACCAGAAATTGCCATTGGAGGTCGCCAGAGACCATGCTATGTATAGGGTTCATTATTATTCACAATTTTCAGCATCAGAGTGGTTGTAGTGGCTTGCAAGTGATCCATCATGGGTACAGGCGAAGGGATTACATTTTTAATTTTACAAGCAATAGTTTTATCCCATTTGGTGACACCAATGTATCTGGTGTGGGCCTAATAAATGATGGAGAAAGAATGTCATGCAGTTCAAGTGCTGGCTTGCACTGGTGCCTCCCACTCAGTTGCTAGTATTCTGGAAACAAGATGGATAGCTGAAGGATCTGCATTATTCTGCAGGCTGGCAGGAGGTAGCAGTCAGATTTTTTAGTGGAAGTAACAGAAGGCATCTATTTAAGCTACTTTTTCCAAACAGTAACACATTGCTTTAAAACTATAATGGCATCTGCAAAGAGCTGTGTAACTAATAAAATCTAAAAAGTAACTATCTAAGGTTTGCTCCTGGCATGTTTTCCAGAATATTCCAAAATATATGAATATGCCAAATGCCAAATGTGTAAACATTATAATGCAAACAAGCTTGAGGTCAATTTAGAGATGTGATGCTAAGAAAAAACAGGTCTCACCTAGAACAGTGGGGCTATCTTTGTTCTCTGTACCGTTTATCCACTGGGAAGAAATGGCTTTATACTTGGAAGTTCTCTGAAGAGGAAGGTCTTTAGCATGTGTTAACCATCTTTCTCTACTGTAGTCAAGTGTGTGCACATACCTATCTAGGTCGGAAGGAAATGTTTCCTGGGTCAATGATCAGAGTTGCTAGGCAGATTAACCCTGACCCCTCTGATTAGAGATGGGCACAAAATGGAAATATAATGTTTTGTTTCAGTCTTCATTTCATTTTGTTTCATTAACAACAATTTTTTAAAAAGAAATTTTGTCACCAAATGAAATGATTTGTAAGGCTATACATAATGGGGAGCTTTCCTTTTTTATTTATTTAACAGGGAGCCCACTGCCCCAAATCAAATACCCTCCTTAGACCTTCCAGTCAATTTGCTTTCAAACAAAGAACCCCCTGTAAACAAGCAAGAAACCTAAGAGCTAGCTGCTGCATAGAGGGATTGGAAAGATAAGCGCAACAGCTGATCAGCATGGGGAGGAAGAAGAAAAATTAAAATAAACAAATTTCCATAGTCTTACTTAATCAACTTTAAATCAACTTGCAGATACAGGGACAGACTGTGCAGGGAAGGGAAGGGAAGAACTAACTGCTGGCAGGCAGATCAAGTTCAGAGATAAGTAACAGCTGAGGTGCAGGAGTGGAGGAAGGAAAACAAATCAACCAGTTTAAAAATAAACCTCCTGTTCTCAAGATGGCTGGATCAAGAGGCTTCTCACCACTATGATGAATCATTACATTTCTGAAACAAAAATGGTGTTTCGTTTCGTTTCTTGATGACACACTGTTTGCTGTTTCGTTTCATTTTGTAACATTTCGTAAGCTTATGAAACAACAAAGTAGCATGCCATTTTTCGTAAGGTGCCCATCCCTATCTCTAATTAGTTGACCAACTGAACAACAGTGCACTGAATCCATCTTGGACCCTTGAAAGAAAAAGTGGATTTCTTTCAGCAGTTTGGCAATGGCTTAGGAGGTTGTTAAATAAAACCTCTGTGCCAACAGAGTTGAAAGATTCAGTAGAACTGGCAAATGAGGCTCTTTGGCCTGCATTCATAGAAGGGAAACAGACCCATACAGCACCTCCAGGAAAGTACTGTACATAACCTTGGATTATAATGGATGTATTATTTAATGTCCAATCATTTTTGAAAACTGTTAATATGAGATCACCGCTGGTTTACAACTGTAAACAGCAAACGACTTACCATTGATTAAAGGATATTAGAAGAATACTAATCCAACCATTCAGTAGATTCTGCCCAAAGCTATTAGTCAGTTATAAAACAGCAAATAATTACTAGTGTCATATAATGTTGATAAATCAGTTTTTAAGATCAAGTATGACTCATTTACAACCCAGCGATTCTACCTTAAGATTCTATCACTGAACATTCTGCTAAAGTCAATACAGCTTCTGCCACAGGAGTGATACAAGGATTGGACTGGTTCAATACAGTCTGTGGAAAGAGATTATTTCACCTGTCATATCATTTCCACATGAGCTTTCAATGCAGTGGATATTATAAGTTGCTCATGCCTTTCATTTCTGAATGATGCCAATGTCATCAGTGCTGATAGGAATGGACTGTCCACCTAATGATTCTATTCAGACCAGGGTGTAGTGAAAACAAGGTGAACCATAAAATGGAAGCCTCCCACCAACTTTTCTCAGACTGAAGAAGCTACTTAGATGAGTAGGAAAAATGCAGTTCAGTTGCCATGACTCAAGCTCACATAGATGACTGAGAATCTCCACATACATAATTTATTAATGTTCTGCTTAGCAGTGTATGCTAATCTGTCAATATAATGTGTTGGCGCATCTGACAGAAGTAAAGAAATAAAGTTGTTCATTGTGTAAGGTTCCTTTTAGTGTAAGGTTTTTATTGATGATTTATTGATATTTTACTTTTAACTATTTTAAATTGTTTTATTCTTTGGATTGTAAGCCGCCCAGAGACCTTTGGGTAGTGGGCGGCATATAAGTTAAATAAATAAATAAATAAATAAATAAATAAATAAATAAATAAATAAATAAAATGTGTATGAGAGAGAGAGAGAGAGAGAGTTCCTGATACCCTCCATCTTGGAATGTGTTGCTTGCATTTTGGCTTCCATCTTGGAGGTAGAAAAGTGAAACTTGGAGTTTTGGAGTATTAAAAAAAATAATTTAAACAAGGCACGGTTACAGTACATTTTCATCTCTAATTGCAATAGTTCTATTCTGTTCTATTATTCTAGGGACTGTAGTTCAAAAATTATGACCTTAGTATTTGGAAATACTTGTACAATATTTGTAGCCCGTATTTTAAAAACAGAATCCACTAGAAAATAAATATACTTACCTTGGTAAGCCAGTTGCAATGCAGAACAGATCCATAATATCTCTTGAGTTACAGTACTTGCTGAAGGCCACCTTCCAAAGGAAACAGAAGGAATGAACATAAATCAAAGATCTTCCAGTCAGTTTTTAATTATATATTGTAGATAGGGCATTAATTTGTGTATCTTTTTAAAGAGCTCAATATGTCTGATTTTTCATAATACAGTAGGAACCCCATATCCACTGATTCATTAGCCGCTGATTCACTTATCCATGGTTGGCAGAGGAAAAAAATAAATAAACAATTCAGCAGCCACAAAGCAAGCTACTGTCACAAACAGCAACTATAAAGCAAGCTACTGTCACAAAAAAGAGCCATAAAGCAAGCTACTGCTTTGGGTTTTTTTTTTTTTTTGTATTCTCTCTTATCCACATATTTTATTATTCACAGGAATGCCTGGAACCAATCCCCAGCTGATACCGGAGGCCTACTGTATTCAATATTTGTTTACTCTTCAAATCATTTTGATTCTTTTATTTTATGCTCCGTTTAGGAAAAGGATAAATAAGAAAGGGAGGATTTAAGGAGCTGAGCTAAACATTTTAGAAAAAGCATACACCCCGAAGAATAAAAGTGATCACATGTTCATAAATAGGGATGGGATTTCTATGTTTTAAGAAAAGACGAAATCACACAAAACCCAGAGAAAACTGCTTAAACACAATGATTCGTATTAACAAAAGAAGGGGACAGGTACATTTTGTGTTTCCCTTTTTTCTTTTAACCTTTCTTCCCCTTTTTGTCTGTGAAATTGTTTAGGAAATTGCTCATTTAATTCCAAGGGATGCTATCAGCAGCCAGTCAGAATGTCTTGGGGGGGGGGGGGAAGTGCAAAGTTAAATGGCCTGGAGTGAGGAGTGCTTACTCCCTATTGCTTCAGTTGTTCCTTGTGTGTGTATAACAGAGAGCTCCAGATACTCTCCATCTTGGATTGTACTGCCTGTCTGGCCACTTGCCTTTATGCCTCCACCTTGGATCTGTTCTGTCTCTTTTGCATTATTTCATGATTTTTTTTGGGGGGGGGAGATTTCCTGGTTTATCTTTGCTACTACTGTACTGACAATCAACCTCTCTGTGCCAGCATGCGTCTTTGGGATTTTTTTGAGTACCCCCCCTGATTTCTTTGAGGTGTCTCCTTCCCCTTTTGATCCTTTCCAGTTTTGCCTACCTACCTGCTGGACTCAAAAAGAAGACAAGGCATCAAATGGTAGGGGGGAGAGCAATCTCTGTGCAATCCAGTTATTTAGGTTTGTGGGGAGAGATTTTTGATTTTTTTTTTTTGCTTATAAACTGGCTTACTTTCTTGTTTTGCTTTGGAAAGCAGTGCTGTGTTTCTTATTTTTGTGCTTTTAATATTGCTATTTCTCCTGTGTGTCTGTTGTACTGCTTTCCTCCATTTGACTATTTTGTTTACATCGTTATTTGGTTTTACTATTGTACACATATTATTTTTAAAGCTGTATATTTTGGTGGGGGGGTTGGGCAGGGGGAAACTGCTTTGTTGTTGTTGGTTTGTTGTTGTTTTGTTTGGTGGATTGTTGGGAAGGGAGTGGAATGTGTAACTACCACTATGCCACTGGCCTATGTGGGCAGTGGTTCGGGTTGTTTGGGCACAGTTTGCAGTTTATATCTCTTATTGTTCAGATGATTTCTTTTTCTTTTTCAGGTACTGTTGCCTGCTTTGCAAGTAGATTGATTCTCTTTTGCCTTGGCTCTTCCTTTTTAGAATTGTTGTTTTCAAGCTATGCAAACTTCCTTGAACTAATGCTAGAAGACATGAATGAGAGAAATGCAACGAAATGACCGGGGGAAAAACTGCAATTTTGGCATAAAACCCAAAGAACCACTGCATGAAAAACACACACACACACACACACAAAACCAAGGGGCAAACTACCAAAGCACTGAAAATGAAACAAATCTGAATATTTTTCACTGTAAACATTCCTATTCAACTAGAGTTCTATGGCAAGCATATATAGGCATGTATGTTTTGGTTGCACACATGCACAAACATCGGCAGAACATGATAAATTATCATGTGTTTTTTAAACAAGATTATTTTTCTTCTCTAACAGATAGATAGAGGAAAAATGCAACCCTTTAAAGAGGCTTTCAAAATAGCACCTGTGTAAGACATGATGAAGGTTTGTGTGGAAAAAGAAAGCAGAGGTGTCATGGCACTCCACAGTGTCATCTTTCCAAGTCCCATTCCCAACAGATTTTATGTACATATTTACATGAAACCATGGTGGAGTTAAAATGGAATGAAAGAGCAAACAGTTGATTTCTATATGGAAGAGCAGGTGGAGAGGGAAATAGAAGAGATAACACTTAAACCCCAAGTCTAAGGTTGTTGTCATAGTTAAAATCAGCATATATATTTTTCTGACGGTGTTTCCTTTCCTTTCCTCAGGATATACATTATATCCTCTTTTAGAGAGGTCGTCTTTCCATTTGAAGAGTGCCCAGACGATAATCTTCTCTTTGAAGGCTCACCATCACTACTCCAAATCAGATGTAAGCATAAAGAGACAAAAGGGGGAGACAACCATTTTGAAACTATAGATCCACACCACAGCCAGCATCTGTAGAGTGGACTTCTCAGGAGACGTGTACGTCAGACTGACCTTGGTCTTCTCCACCAGAATGAGATGCACAGTAGCTCAATTCAAATTATAAAAATCATTTCCAATTTGGCATCATTACATATAAATAAGAGTATGCAATTTATGCAAATCATGTCTTCTTTCACCCTGGTGATGCCCATCATCCTTTTTGGTGACCTTACATCTTCTAGGTTACTTTCTTTTTGATTGCTGGTACTAAATATCTCCTTGAAGGTCACAGAAGACTTATAGTCCTAAGTATAGATAACCTACAACCTCTTTGGGTGTGTGAGTGTCCTCTGCTCTGAGCTCTCGCTGGGATACAGAAGTCAGGAAGTTAGGCAGAAACATCCTGGCCTAACTTAGCAAAACAGCAACAGGAAACACCTGTAAACCTACAGACTAAACTGTAGAATAATGATGATCAGATACTTTGTTCACATTTTTTGTAGAATTTGTAGTATGCAAATATAATTTTGTCCTTGAGCTTTTAGAAAATCTATTAATGGCCACCTTTCTGAAGAGTCCAATTGTGTGTCTTTAGTTTAGTTGTATTGTTTGTCCCAGCCCTTTTCTTGCCAGATTCTGTGCTTGTGTGTATTATTGTTTTTGTTACTCTTTTTATATTTTTATATTTGTTTTTTTTTAGGGGGTCGTGTTTTTGGGAGGGGGCAAGTTGTTTTTTTCAATTTGTTGCACACCGCCCAGAGCTCCCAAGGGAAAGTCGAGTGGTTAACAAGTACAGAAATAAATAAAATAAAATATTTTAAAACATGGGGTTGTCCACAGAGAGAAATTTTACAATTCAAAATACAATAAAGAACACTCACACTATATTGTTGGTTAGATAAGCTCAATTCAGACCTGCCTTGCAAACAAACATAAATCACAGTGAACAAGAGTGCAACGAACTATTCGCTCAAAAGGACAGGCTGACAGAATGCTACTAATTCACTAATAGCTGGTGAATAGCTGATATTTTTGCTGCTGAACTTTGAATGAACTTCTAAAATGTGCTGGGCCATTGAGTCTTGAAAGCAATTGTCATCCAACAAAATGAATGCAAGATAAGTGAGATATGGCAATTTTATTGGGAGCAATTGGGAGTCAGATAATTAGCCTAGTTAATTAAGACCAAATCTGGGAGATACCATGCATGTAGCAGATGTTTCTCTTTTCCCAAGCAATAGGAAGTGATAATTAAGTTAAACCAAGCCACATGCAGTATTATTTTATTGTTGTACATATGTTGATGCTGCATTGTAGTTTAATAACTGTTTTTAGTTTTCTGTATCCTTGGGGCTTTGCAAGTAACACACAGTGATTCATGAAACACTTGCTGCATTTTGATATTCATCTCAGGATATGAACTGAAGAATTGGCTTTTGAAAGTCAATAGCAACATGCTCTCTGATGGGTCTTCTCAGTTCCTGAAGGAAAGTAGCCCTGTGGAAAACAGTCCTCTTTGTTCTTTGTACCTGAAGAGCCTTTGTATCTGTGCCATTCAGAACCTTCATTTTTCAGGATTCTCAATTGTTTGCAAATGTCCTTCAGTCAGAAAACTGGTCATACAAGGAAGAGGAAGAGCAAACCCTGGGATATTACTCTCTTCTCCCACAAAAAGGAAACAATTAAGTCACTGGGTGAAATCCTGTTGGTATAAGCTCCGTGGCATAAATCTGGAATTTACGCCATCCCATTTTTTTCCCAGAAAGAAATTGGTTTTCTCATTCCTTGGCCTCCATGGGTCCTGGCGAATCCCTTTCATTGTCAAGAACCCATAGGGGCTGTGGGACTGGAGAGGAGAGTTTTTAAATATGGAAAATTGCAGCTGGTGAGAGGCAGTGTTTAGAATCACAGACTCATAGAATAGTTTAGTTGGAAGGGGCCGATAGGCCATCAAGTCCAACCCCCTGCTCCGTGCAGGAATACCAATCAAAGGATATCTGCCAGGTGCTTGTCCAAATCTCTCTGGAATGCCTCCAGGGTCAGAGTGCTCACCTCCTCACGAGATAATTGGTTCCATTGTTGTACTGCTCTAATTTTCAGAACATACAATGTCAGTCATTGTGCAAGCCACTCACTCAGTCACGGCCATGATTGTTACTTGGCCCACCAAGGCAACTCATCACATCACACATTCTTAAGGTGTTACAGTTAATAGAGCTTCTATATAGTAAAATACTGAAAAATGCTTTCATTGAATGTACAACCTACACCTCCATTCTTGGGACCCTGCATAGGCCCTGCTCCACTTATTCTGAGCCCTAAATGGTACTGGTTTCTTTGCCTGTGTTGTCTGGGATTTTCTGGGACAACAGCCATGCCTTTCCCATGAGGGGAACTGCATGCATTGTCCATGCTAGGTGTGGCCTCTGCAACACTGCTGTTCCAGCTGGGCTGTCATGAGTCCCAAGGAGGTACAGGTACTACCCCGGACTCCACATCCATGCTTCCTTGTACAATCTGGGCTGCCATAGCCTTGCTGGATGAGTCCTTCAGTGAAGCAGAGCCAGAATACCCCCAAATCTATCAACAGGAAGGAAGCCTGCAAAGCCCAGAAGTTCAGGGGCATCCCAGAAGGAGCTCAAGGAGGAATCTAATCTGAAAGCTCTTCCTCCAAGGGAGATGCAGGACAAATCTTACAGCTACATTATCTCCCCAGCAGCACACATGCCTCTCCTTGAACTCTGTGGGGGACTCCAGCAGCTCAGCTACAGAAACATCATGGTGGTAAGGGGCCTTTCTTGGAGATAATGTTCCTTCCGACTTGTTGCTGACTCCTTGCTGTGTATGGCTACTGCTGCTGTTGACTTTCTTGGGCGCTCCATTTGGTTTCTGACGCTAATTGCTTCCATTGATTTTTCAACTGTTCATGGACTTTGACATTATTATCTTTTCACACGGCTTACCATGTCAGGTATTTGTGTATTGCTCCAGGTACTCTGTTCTGCCCAGCTATGAGTAGAATGTGTCAACTACACTACTAAAGCAAAAGGAAAGTGTTCTACTTGCTGTATATACCACCCCATAGGGTGGTTTACATTTTTTTCTTTTTAATTTTAATAGTTTATTGACAATCCAGGGTGGTTTACAAATAATTTTGCAGGCTACACATTGCACTGCTGTCTTTCCTTCTCTCTGTCCTCCTTATTTTGTTACCACAACTTCCTTCTTCATGCTACCACCAGACCATGCTGACAATGCAAGAAACTATTGTTCTTTAAACAACCAAGAAATTACATGCCACCCTTGTTCTTCCCAGAAGGTAATGGCATTTTATCTGCTACTTTGGCAGAGAAAAATGTCAATGAAGTGTTACTTGGCAACATGTTGTGTCTAAATTCAGATAACAAAACCAGCAATGTGAAGTAAAACTAGCTTCCTCATGCTCATTCTCACATGTTAACTAAATCCAGGTGCAGAATACCGAGACTTAAATTGATTTAACAGTAATTTCCATTCACCAAGAGTCATGACTTGAGGGTCACCAAGAGTCATTACTAGGGAATATTAACAGAGGGGTGTGTGTGTGTGTGTGTGTGTGTGTGTGTGTGTGTGTGTGTGTGTG
>JAHTLZ010000021.1:217710-230151 GCA_023846285.1 Phrynocephalus versicolor
TGTGTGTGTGTGTGTGTGTGTGTGTGTGTGTGTGTGTGTGTGTGTGTTTTGTTTTTGCACAAGGCTTGGAAGAGAACATTTTTTGGGGGGGAGAATTGAAAAACGAATTGAGTTTTCTGATGAATTTGTCTGATTCACCAAGATTTTGAATTTGTATCCATCATAGATTCTCCCAACACATATGAATTCATGAATGTTTAGCAATTTTTGATTTGTTAATTCATTGGGCTATAGAATGGTTTTAAAGACACCAAGAGACACCAATGATGGAGGGAAGCATCCCCGACTCTCCTCTACCATCTCTCCCAGTTGGAGATTTGAGTTATGCACTTCCAAATAGCCCCCCAACAAGGACAGTTCTCTCCAGGCACCTAGAGACTCCAGACATGCAGAGAAGATTCCTTTAAATCTCTATAGTCCCTCCAAGTTTGGTAAAGATTAGTTTTCCCTAACCCGGTTTCTAAATGATACTTTCCTAGGGTGACCTAATTTATGGGTGTATAACTAAGATGTCTGAACCCTAATTTTCACCACACTCACAGGACTTGTAAAGGAGGGTCAGAGGAAGGAACCCTGAAAATTTGGGGAATCTAGATGCCGGGAGGGGCTTGTTATAGCATTTTAAAGGGGAGATGAATCAATTCATTGATTAATCAATTCATTGTAGGAAATTTATCTATTTGTTGATTCATCAGTTTGTTAGCCCTGATAAATCACAATTTTTAAAACTTTGCCCCCATCTCTAATTCTAGTATGAAAAATAACTTTCCAACATACAATTTTGTAGCACCTTCATTAAATGACTATTCTCAGGGTGTTTAGTGATACTCATGCCAGTTAAAATAGTATGGGGAAATGATGCAAAGGACTGGTTGTCTCGTATAGCTACATCTGTGTTATACACTTGATGATGACAACTTAATATGGGAACTGATTTCATTTAATAGCTTGGCATTTCAGGTGGCATTCCACCTGTGAAGTCCCATTCAAACTTGAAGCTGCAGTCAGCAAGGGATATGCTTTGCCAGTTACTGATGCAGCAAAGTTACATCCTGGATGTACAGTACTGTACATGCAAGCTCACACACGTTGTAAAGTATAATATAAGCACCATAGACAGCAGTCCCCTTTGCATATTATCAGGTCTGCCAGAACTCAGTTAATGTCTCGTGGACCTGTTGTGCTTCTCCATGTGTCCAGGTGGAGAGATATAGGATTAGCAGAGATATAGGACTAGCAGAACACTTTTGCTTTGAACAGTAACTAGAGACTGGTACTCTTTGAGCTGCTAACCAAAAGGCCTGTTGAAATAACATGATCTTTTTTCCATCTGGCACTTCATTTCAGCATGACAGATGGTCCCACTTCTTTAAGCTGCCCCTGCCACTTCCCTACCTGATCCTGCCTCCTCCTCCTCCTCCTTCTCCATCACCACCATCTTCAGAGAGAGTGCCACAACTTCCCCTCTGGGAGCCACGTCTGCTGTCTCTGTGCATATGCCAGCCTATCAGTGTGGTAGCAGAGGCGAGGCAGTGGCAGTGACTGCAGCAGCACACAAAAAAGGTACCCCCCCACACACATATACACTGGGCACGAACCAAAAAGTAAACTGGTGAGCAGTTCAGTCTGCTGCGAACCAAAATCCATCATGATTCACAATTCCCTCCCTCCCAGCTTCATGCCCATTTCTAATAGTCATACATGAGACAACATTTTCATTTTCTTGTGTGTGATGGCTCTGATAAGTTGAGATTCATTTCTCTTGCAACTGGTGCTGGGTCTCACTGGCTACGTCTGAAGGTGCTTGTTTGTGTTTTGCGTGCATAATGTTTCTTAAGGGAAGCAGTGCAGGAGATCCATCTTATGCACATGCAGATATGTACAGTACAGTAACACCCCCCCCCCATTCGCTGATTCACTAACTGCAGATTCAGTTATCTGCAGTTGGTGATCAGTGTGTGTGTGTGGCAAGATGGGGAAAAATTAAAAATTAAACTTACCCCCACTGATATCCATAACCTCCTCCTCCTCGCCGCTGCCGCCTCCACTGCCACCGCCACCACCACCATGGCGGGCCAGCAAGGCACCCTCTGGAGGGATGGGGTGGGGACTTTGAATTTCTCACTCAGGTCCCTGGTAGGAGGTCAGAAGTTTGAGCAAGGAATTCAAAACTTCCGATCAATCACATGGAACCCAACCCAAAAGTTCAAAGGCCAGGTGACTGGCTGGGCCATGGCTGTGGAAGTGGCAGTGAGGAGGATGGGGATGGGCATTGGGTGGTAAATTTTATTTTTTATTTTCTCCCCTCCTCCTTGCTGCCACCACCCGGCAGCCAGGCAGACGGATAGCTTGGGAACCACAGGAGGGATGGAGTCCTCCACCCCTCCGGTGGGTGCCCAGGTACCCAGCAGTGGCGGCAGCAAGGAGAGAAGAAAGTTTTATTCCCTTTCTTCTTGCTGCATCAAAACAGCAAAGAGAAAGGGGGGGGGGAAACGTTCTTCCCTTCTTGCCATTTGGAGGGTTGTTGGAGGCAAAAGCTTTCACCCTGGTACCCCACCACCACTTTTGCCACCATTATCCTTGAATGAGAGTGTTTCCTCTTATCCGCGGATTTCACTATCCATGGTGTGTGTGTGTCCCAGAACCGATCCCCTGTGGATACGGCAGTCCTACTGTATGTTATTTCGCAGCCACAGCACAAGTGCTCCCTCCTGTGACATCAGCAGGGACCAACCTTTCATCTTACATTTTAGTCATGAGGTCTCAGACAATGGGAAGATTGGCAGCTCTATATGTTACCCATATGCCCCTGGGCTATGCTAATTGAAAAAAAATTAAAAGGAAAAAGAAGGGAAGGGAAGAAAAGAAAAGAAAGAAAATATGGGGCAAACATTCTCTACATGTCGGCAGTTCTTCTTGAGATTACTGCTTTTACATATAACATAACCCCTGAGTGGCTGTCTTCAGAAGTCTGTGCTCAGTCCAACGGACTAGCAGTAGACAGGATTCACAACTGTACAGAGAGATTTATAAACATGCTAGTTCACATTTTTTTTCTTCAAACCTCCACTGGAAAGGCAAGAAAGTCATGGGTATCGAAAGCTGAAAGGTCTATTCTTCTTTCCACATTCAAAATAGTAGCACGCCCTCAAGAGACCACTACCTTAAGTTTAACTCAGCTATATGGAGCATGAGTGGTGTTGTTGCTTTCCTTATTTGGTCCCTGATTGGCAGGGGTCACTGTGTCCTGCTACTGCTGTAGGACACAGCTCTGAAGCAGTAGCAGTTGGGGAAGCCAAGATAGTAGTTGCAAATAGGTGGGTAGGGGCTATTTAAGAAACATTTGATGCTGTCTTAGGAAAACAATTTAGCTTGAGGCTGCAAACTTTGGCAAAACAAACCTGTATTATGATGACCAATATAACCACACTCTTGAAATTGCCCTAAATTTCACAATCTAGGTCTCTTATTTCCAAACAAATATGTTTAAGCCATTAGGAACATCTCAGTCATGTATGCACAAGAAGTCAACAGAAGGCACATAATTCTAGAAAATAATCCAGAATGTTTGTTAGCTTTTTTCTAGTTCAGCGTTAGTGCTTTTGAGATTTCTATTCATGTTATCATCTTGTCTCATGACAAACCTCTGAAAAAAAAGACAGCACAAATTGTTTTTTTGTTACCAAGTAAGGTGGTTTAAATTACTGAATTAGACTGTTTGGGTCCAATTTATGGGCCCTTTTGGAGGAATAAGCAGTACAGTAGTCCCTGATCCTGCTGAAGAAGGAATGAGCAAGGTTCAAAGGTCCAGTGCTATACATTTAGATCCTGAGACCACTATTGTCATTTTGATTTTAAGAATGAAAAGCGTGTGTGGGGGGGGGAGCGACCCACTCCATCCAGTGAGCAAGTAAGGGTCTACTTTGCCAGTCTTTCCCCTATATCTTTGAGAAGCCCTTTTTCAAAACCAAAAGTAATCAGAAATCACTATAAGCTCGGGGGGGGGGAGGCTCCCCAGACCTAGAACAGCTCATGGGATGGGGGAACTGATGAATTCTTCTTATGCCCTCTAGAGGTGTTGGGGAGGACAGTTTGGAAGTCATTTGTAAAATAATATTCTTAGAACTTCAAAGTTGGAAGGGAACCTTTGGATCATTGAGACCAGCTCCTCTCAAATGAGGCACGGGAGGGGGGGGATTGAACTCCCAACCTCTGGCTCCCTAGTTAGATTCCCTTAAACCACAAACCTATCCCACAGTATTTGTTTGAGAGGGGTGCATGGCAAAGGGTTGCCTTGGAGGCATGTGTGCTGGGGACTGCATCAGGGCTCCTCCGGAACTGCACAATCCTATCATAAATCTGCTACACAAGGCCTGTTTACTAACTCTAAGCATGCCTTTAAACAAGTAACTCATCATTTAACTATTTTATTAAGGAGTCAGTTAGACTACATAAGGCAGGTGGTGAGGGATCTGTCTTCTTCTAATTGGAGCCATACTCGATTAGTGTCCTCTCTTTTTATCTTCATTATTCAACTGTAATCTCCGCACATGCCCTAATGTATGCCTTCATCTGTTGCAATGCACTAAGCTAGTGGGGCTGGTGGTTTGAAACAGAATCCTTTCAGATTCACAGGATGAGGGTATAACACAGGTTTTACATTGCTGCAGGGTTGAGTCAAAGGATAGCCTCCCATTCCCTTAACGAGCTTTCCCCAGAAACCATGTTCTTTGGGAAATGAAGTTTCGTGTTCTTCTAATTATATCTTAATATAATATGTATAGGGGGAAGTAATTTCCTGCATTACCCTGAGCTGAACTCTGATTAAATGATATTGATTCTATTTTCTGTTCCCAGATTTTCCCCACCCCCTGCAAATCACCATACAGAAAGAATTTCGTTACTGACAAATGAAATGAACCATGTATGTGCAGGAAGCCTCTACATTAGAAGTAGTGGTGTCTTTTCTGGCAGTTGGCCTTCTCTTGGATTCTTCAGTAATGCAAACACTCTTTATAGAACAATCATGAGCAATGCCTACCTAACAGTTACCTTGCAAACACCTGATTGTATGGGAGAAAGGGTGCTTACATTAGAAAGCTTTGAGGCTTAGCTGGCATGAGCTCCACCCAAGGCTTCCACTCCAAAAGAATGCTCCCTGCTAGCCCTGAGGCAGGAGCTAGACCAGGCATGTCCAAACTTCAGCCCTCCAGATGTGTTGGAACACAACTCCCACAGTCCTTTGCTATTGGAAATACAGGCTTGGAATTCTGGGAGTTGTGGTCCAAAACATCAGGAGGACCGAAGTTTGGACATGCCTGAGCTAGACACTTGGCCAAAGGTAGGCCCAGCTAGGCCTCAAAATCTTCTAATTTAGGACTTTCAGGTGTGTCACATTCAGGTAGATGTGAGGTGCCAGTAGTGATGTCAGGAAACTTCACTGGGTCCAAAACTCAGCCACTGTGGCTTGACACAGGAATCACACACACACACACACACAGAGAGAGAGAGAGAGAGAGAGAGAGAGAGAGTTACAGCAGCTTCCAGATGTTTCTGGATAGCAAACCTCATGTAATCTCACCACTGTCTATGTAGGCTATGGTTGATGGAAGCTGTAGGCAACCCTCTAAACACCTGGAAGACCATGATTGTCTTGGTGTGTAGTGGATTAATTCAGTTCTGGCTATTGTTGAATCTGTGGCCCACTTTGGAACTATCCATGGTCCTGCAAAGTACACCTAGCAAGGACTTGAATCTGAAATCTACTCCTCTCATCTGTCCTCTCAACTAGAGATGTGCATGGTGAATATATTTGTATTTCTTTCTTTTTGAGTTGCTTCAGGGGGTGGGCATGCCTATTTTGTTTTTGTATTTTTGTTGTGTTGGTCCTTTTGTTCTGCACAAAGGGAAAAGTCTTTTTCAGGTCCATTTGTTCTGGGTCTCCTCATTCATGTTTCCTGCTGCTAGTCCAAATTAAGCCCTGCGGAACCCATAAAAACTGCTCCAAAAGACCAAAAGGGCAATGTAACAGAGAATGCAGCAGGCAACAACACTTGAAAAAGAAAAGTCATTTATCACCAGACCTATAAAAATATCTCATTCACTCACCTACCTATTTAAAGAGTGGTAAAGTGCTGAAAAATTAGGAAAGGGAAAACAGGATGAATTCAGTACCACCATTCAGCACAGCAGGCCCTTTGGGCCTGGGCAGCCCATACAGATGCCCCCATTCACCAAAGCAGCCAATAACACAGCACCAAGAATAGCAAGAGAGAAATGCCCCAAGCTGTGCCCAATCAACAACAAAAACACCCCTAGCACAGTCACAAGGCCCACCATCCTGGCTCACAGGTCCCCACAGAAGCAAAAATGAAACTGCCTTCCCAGAGCCTACACCTGCCACACACACACACACAAACCACCATTTATGAATCAAATAACCACTTCATAAAAAACTAACTGGGAAAGCAGCCCTCCCTCCTGGGACAAAATGGCAAAAATCAAAATCATCAACAGCAACACACACACACACACACACACACACACACACACACACACACACACACACACACACACACACACACACACACACACACACACAGCTCCCTCTCCTTGAAACGGAGAAAAGCTAGTAAAAGGCAAACAAACAAATAAAAAAAGTACAATCAAAAGCTAACAGGGCACTCAAAGAGAGAATATGAAATATGAAACTTTGTTTAGTCCTCTTTCACAAAGCATTGCTCTTTGGACAGTGCTGGAAGAACATGAGTTACATGAGGGTGTGGGGGCTCTTTCATGATCTGGTTCTTTGGCTTAATCAAAAGACTAGAGATGGGCGCGAAATGAAAAATGAAATGCTGTTTCATCGTTTCGTTAGGTAATGAATTACTTTGTTACATAATGAAATAGTAGATTGTGTTTTGTTCCATTTCATAACAAAATGCCATTTCCCCTCTAGAATGAAATGATTTTTTCTAGAGGAATCAATGGCAGTGGAGTTCAAGCTCTTCCCCTGTAAGCTGCCAAAATTTTGAAAGGTTGGGGTGTGTGTGTGTTAGGGAGTTGAGTTAATAAGCTCCAAAGGGGGTGCCCCTAGGAAAAAGTCTTTCTAATTGAATCTGGAAACTGCAATAGTCCCCGCCACAGCTGAGCGAATAGCGCTGCACCTTGGCTTCTGAATCCTTAATCAATTAGAAATATTTTTTTCCCTAGGGGCACCCCCTTTGTAGCTTAATAACTCAGCTCCCTGACCTCCAAACCTTTCCAGATTTTGTTGCTTACCTAGAAATGCTTGAGGAAGCATTATTATTGAGTGAGAAGCCGCTAATCATTTGCATGGGCAAGCGATTATCGCTTCTTTCTCACTAAATTACAAATGATTTTTCCTGTGGTCACCTCCTTTGGAGCTTAAGAACTCAGCCCCCTGAACCCCAAACCTGGGGGGCTTATAGGGAAGAGCTTGAGGAAGCTCCCCTGCCATTTTGGTGCCTCTAGGACCTAGGAGAACATAGCATTTCACTTCATTTTGTTTCGTTTCATTACAAAACTACTATTAAAATTTGTTAGTAACAAAATGAAACAAAACTACTGAAGAAACTAAATGAAACGAAACACTCCTTTTCCGTTTTGTGCCCATCTCTACAAAGACCCATCCCTCCTCTCAACAGCCAATCCAAGTTCTTTTTGTTGCTGCCTGCTCTTTCCTAAATGTTCTCAGTGGGTTTCAGCTTACAACTTCTGCAGGCCTCAAGCAGCCATGGCAAGACACAAACAAAATATGGAGACATGAGTACATCCATTGCATTATTATTGTTCTAATAAGACTGTAGGCTAGACTGTAGCAGTAAGAATAAGGTGCTAACCATTAACAGCATGTGCGACAATAAGATTAAATTACTTTAAGGTAGCTTTCCCCCTTTTTCTTAGCCAAGCTTAAGGCATGCAACATTCAATGGATCCTATGATAATTCCAGATACTACTTCCAAAATAGCATCACCATTCCTTTGAAGTTGAATCTTCTCTATCACTAATGATGTTGAATTCTGGGAAAAGAGTTTCCTGAATTGTAATTATAACTATTTTGATATGTTATGAATTAAAACATTTCTATCCTGCCTTTTAATCTTGTCATCTTCTCAGAGAGGCTTACAAAACATAACTGTAAAACAACAGAACAAGAAAAAGAACAGCAAGAAGAAAACCAACCAATGTCTAGTCAACAACAACTACAAGTCCCATCTGCAAAAAACATAATGAAACTGGGCAGAAAGGAGGACAGAAGAAAGAAGGGGAAATTGTGACCAATCCAAAGCCAGAATACAGAAAGCAGTGTAACATGATGTCCATGTGCCAAGCAAAAGTGGGCCAGTAGGGGTGGCATGAGAAATTAGGCTTCATATAATGGAGCCCAGATCTGGAAAAGCAAATATTCCACCCACACCAGCCGCATTCCTACCAGATGCATTTTTGATGGTATGAGGAACAGAAGACTATGCTGGTGACCACAGAGAGGGAAAATCTTTAACTAATAGAAAAATCCCAGTGCCACCTTGGGAGCTTCTTTATCTGGGAACATGCAAATCAGCTTGCTTTGTTTGGTGATTGGCCTTCAGGATTTAAGTATGGGATTCCTTTTACAAGTCTGAAAGACTGTCTTAGTCACTGTCTCCAACATTAATACACTTCCATTTTTATCTGATGCTGGCCATCCGATAATGAGAACTAGGTATGGGCGTTTTGTTTCACATGGGGCTAAACTCCAACAAGGAAGCAACCTCTGATGCATTATCGTTCACTCTTCCTGGCACTGGCCAATCAGACAGGGAGGTGGGATGATGCATGTTCCAGCACAGCTCCTGATTGGCCAGTGCCAGGGAGAGTGAAAGATGATGCATCAGAGGCTGCTTCCTCATTGGAGTTTAGCCCTGTGTGACCCAAAACAAGGTAAGAGACTGGTTGATTTAGTTCTGGAAGGTGGATCCCAGTACTGAACAGCAGCTGTGCTGCCGTGTTTCATTTTTGGAATGGACCCCTTCTGAAATGAAACACCCATGTCTAATGAGAACTCAGTCTGGAACTCTAGCTGCTAAAACTTCCAAACTCCTTTGAGAATCAGGATAGTGGTGGTTGTGCTGCTGCCATATATATGGAATACACAGGGCTGGCGCTTCCATTAAGGTGAACTAGGCAGTTGCCTAGGGTGCCAAAATGGAGAGAGGGTGCTGGACAGCCTGCCACCCCCCGCCACCCCCCCTCCGCTGGCCACCGCCATCTGTCCCCCCACCACCCGCCAGCCGCCCATTGCCATCCGTCCATCGCTGCCTGCCGCTCCCCGCGCCCATTGCCGCCCACCCCCGCGCCTGTCGCCGTCCCCCACCATCTGTTAAATGCTCTTTTCCTCTACACATTGAAAATAATACTAACAAATACATTATCAGAAAGCAATGCAACATAATTAGAAATCGCTCTCTCACACACACAGAGGCAGAGAAACCATAGTCTGCTGACAGAGGACCTGGCACAGAATCTCCAAACTCCTTGGTAACTTTGCATTCTCGTCTACAGGAGCGTGCACGAAAATTGTTCAAGGTAACAGAGCATTTCAAATGTCTTCTATCCTGAGAACAGCCACCTGGTTCCAGGGATTATTTTGACGTTCTCCCTACGCATTCGCAAAAAGCAAGGTACCAGGAGTGAAAGTCTTTATATTTCAAGATTAGTTCGCAATTAGTTTGCACACAGCAGGAACAGACAGTTCACAATACCAGATGTGGGGGTGAGAAAAACCGAATAGTGAATGAAATGAAGGAAATAAAGAAGGTAGTTACAAATAAAGGAGTGTTTTTTTCAAAAGTACCTTTTGAATTCTTCCATCAATATCCAGATAAATACACTTGGGCCGATACGCTGATGAGCTGGACCCCATTTTCCCGAAGATCTCTTATTATGGTCAAACTTAGCAGCAGTTCTGTTCGGTTAACTCTACAGCAGGAAGGCACCCTGGCCAGTCTTAGCAGATCCACTACTTCTTAGTGCTTTCATAGCTTTCCTTGCCTCCATTCTACAGTTTCCCCGCTACAAACCTTCCTCCTTTTTAGCATGCCTGCATTTGCCTTGCCTCTCTGCCCCCACCCCCTTTCATTCCTACGACTCCACCAGCCACAGAAGGGAGAGCACCAAGTGCTGGATCCCGTCTCCAAGTGCCCTCTTGATTCCCATAGCAACTCTCTTTCGTTTGCGAGCCAGAAGCCTCTGGGCAATCAATGTGTAACGCTGTACAGCAAAGTAGGCTTTGATTAGCGTCTCTCGACAGAGAAGACAAAAATGCCATTTACCACTGGGGGAAATTATCTACATTCATCCCACCATTCGTACCAGTAAAACTGTTTTATTATTATTATTGTGAAATCTCCACATCCATCTTTTTATCGATGCAGTTTTAAATGCAGGACACAAACATCCTGCTGGATTAGCTGCTGAAGTGACATAAAAAGAGGAGGGGGCTTTGGCAACCGCCCAGCAGGAATTCTCTTCATTAACAATTAAAGCTGCTTCTTTTAGGCAAGTTTTGGCTGTAAACCCCCTCTCCTTAAAAATGAAGGAGAAAATTTTATGGCAATAAAGTATGCACCCCGGGTCGTGTGGAAAAATGTTAGAAAAAATATATAATAGTCTTCTGTTGTAGTAGTTCTAGGTCCTAAAACCATTCTGCGCACTGAGGGGAAAAGTGAACAGCAAGGAAAGACTCACAGCAGGGAAAAGTTGGATGGAATTCTTCATGTACTCCCCAACCCCCATATGCATTCCTAGTGCCTTCTGTTGAATGTTATGTCAGACACTATGCATTTCTACATTTCAGTGCTATGGGCTGTGTTCAGGCAGCTGTAGGGCAAAGTGTAGGCTGGCAATCTCGCCTGATCTCGGCAGCTAACAAGGGTCAGCCCTGGTTAGTACTTGGATGGGTGACCACCAGCTGCTGTAGACACCCACCAGGAGTAGGAACTGGCAAGCCACTCCAGTATTCCTGCCAAGAAAACTCCTAGAACATGGGGTCATGAAGGGTTGGTCATGAAGACTGTAATAACACAACAACAAGAAGTGGAACAGGACAACTTGAGAGAAAGATCTCGTACATTGATTTACTTCAGGGTGGCTTAAATAGCAGTAGGCAGTTTTGTTGTAGTTGTTAAGTGGAAGTAGGGTGTTAACAGGGAGTGCTCAACGTACAGTCCGGCCTTCAGTGCATAGTGACACTGAAGGGCTGCTTTCTGGGCCCTCTAGACCTAATTTCCATACTCACTTGCCACAAGCCCTTAACAGTATTTAAACTTGGATATGATTTTCTTGACTGGTGTAGTTGAATTGTTAATTTTGTTTATTTTTATTATAATTATGTACGTTGATCATGGTTATTTTTGTTATTTTGTAATTTGCATTTGATTTGCATATATTTATTGTATATATTCTATAATTTGCATTTTTCACTTTCTAAACTAGCCAGAGTAGCCTTGGGGCTAGAGAGCTGTGCTAAATAAATAAATAAATAAATAAATAAATAAATAAATAAATAAATAAATAAATAAAGTGATTTTGACAATGTCAAAATTGTGAAAACGTATATATTGTTTTATGAGAATTTATTTTATATATGTTGTGCTGCCCTTCCAGAACTGGGCTATGAGGGAGGGAGGGAGAGAGAAACCTTCAAAATCCAGAATTTTAGGAGGCAGAAAAGAAACAAACTTCTGAAACAATTGACCTGTACTAGTCTTGCAGTAGCGTCATAAAGATCAATGCAGGTCTCTAGAGATGTTATGCAACAATTAGAGATGGGCACGACTAGGGAAAATGACGTTTTCGAGTTGTCGTGTGTCGGAGGCAGCCCGTTTCGGCTCGTTTCCATTTTTCGCAAAAATTCGCAAAAATTAGTCAGTTCGTTTTTTCATTCTTTCGTTGTTGTTAGTACTGGTTTGGGGGGGTAGCGGCCTCCTGGAGGCAGCTGCAGGAGTCAGCCAGAGCCACAAGTGACGGACTGGCAGACTCTTTGCACCCACTGCATCTCACGTACTTGCATGTAGTGCAATGCAAGTAGATCTGGTTTAGGGTTAAGATGGGTTAGCGCAAGGGTTAGGCTAGTTACGGGTGAGGTTAGGGTGAGTATTGGGGTGCACCTCTGGGTGCCTCTCTGACCCACTTAGAAGGACAGTGTACTGGCGTATGGGTTAGGCTTAGGCTTAGGGTTCGGGTTTGGGCTACGATTAGTGGGCTGTTTATGCCTGACTGGCACATCCCAGAAGTCTCTGTGGTCAACCTGGCCAAGTGGCCATGCGATTGGTGGAAAATTTGCATGGTCCACTCCCATGGGCGAGCCCATCATTGCGAATGTGCAGGTGTAATAAAATAAAATAAAATAAAATAAAATAAAATAAAATAAAATAAAA
>JAHTLZ010000021.1:230161-284430 GCA_023846285.1 Phrynocephalus versicolor
ATAAAATAAAATAAAATAAAATAAAATAAAATAAAATAAAATAAAATCAACGGAGACTTTTTTTTTGCAAGAAAAACCCACTGCTGCTACTGTAAAAATTCAAGCATTTAAAATAGCTAATTTTCGCATGTTTCTGTGGTGCTTTGGTGGGGTTTTGGGCAACGATTTCCAAAAAAAATTATTGCGGTCGCCATTTTGGATCCCCCCCACACTGCATGGCAAATGGATGCGCCCTCCCAGCCTGGTACAGTCAGCAAAACCTGGCCATGCGATTGGTGGAATGGCTCCAAAACTTTGCATGGTCCACTCCCATGGGCGAGCCCATCATTGCGAATGCGCAGGTGTAAAAAAATAAAATAAAATAAAATAAAATAAAATCAACGGAGACTTTTTTTTGCAAGAAAAACCCACTGCTGCTACTGTAAAAATTCAAGCATTTAAAATAGCTAATTTTCGCATGTTTCTGTGGTGCTTTGGTGGGGTTTGGGGCAACGATTTCAAAAAAAAATATTGTGGTCGCCATTTTGGATCCCCCCGCACTGCATGGCAAATGGATGCACCCTCCCAGCCTGGTACCAGCAGCGCAGCAGTAGCAATATCCAAGGAGAAGGGGGGGGCGGGGACCCCCCCCCAAATAAAACACCCTTCTGGCCTGGTAGGTGCCCTCAGACAGTTTTCGCCTGCTTTTAGGGCCGGGAATCGGGTTTTTTTTTTTAACTTTTAAAAACCTTTTTTCTGTGCCTCTTGGCATCGCGCGATCGCGCGATGCCAGGAACGACCACAACAAATCAGACCAAATTATTCGTTCGTCGGTTCGAGTTCGAGTTCTGGCGGAGTAATTCCCGTTACCGTTTCCATTGAGTAACGGAAACGAGTAACGGAAACGGAAACGGGAATACCGCTAAGTCGTGTCCATCTCTAGCCACAATAGACTCAAGTCTGTAATGAGGACTACATTTTGAAAAATTAAATGTCATGCATGTGATCTTACAGAAAAAGAATTACTTTGGTGGTATTTGCTTTTATTCGATTCAGGTTTTGATTTTAATGTTAATTCTAGTCTAGATATTTTATTATTATATTGTTAATTACCCAGAATAGTGCTATAGTTTCAGGGTTCTGATATCAAGCTGTAGTTGCATTTACAATACCTGCTGCAACAGCTGCATATACTAGTAAGTGGCAGTGCCAGGAAATTTGGGTAGGCTAATGCAGGGCTGTTCAAATTTGAACAGGTCAAGGTCTACTTTTTCCGGCCCAAAGTGCCTGAGGGCTACTACACTAAAACCTTTATTTACGAATTTTATCTGTTCCGAGCACGTGCTCATAACTAAAAACTTTTGTAAGTAGAGCAGCCATAGGACTGCATTGAAAACCAATTAATCTGTTCTGGAGGGAACAGATTTCAATGGGCCATGACCCTTGAACTGCCCCGCTTGGCTGAGACAGTGGGCTGGCAGACCCAGAACTTTGCTGGGGCAGTGGTGGTCCTTGGGATGGGGGAGAGAGGGGTGGAGAACTTATCCCCTCACTTTTTTATTGATGGCTGGCGGGCTACTTTTGAACCCTTCGTGGGCTACCAGTAGCCCATGGTCTACCAGTTGGGCAGGCCTGGGCTAATGGATTTAGCTCTGCCTGTATGTGGCACTATTAACTAAAAGTTATGTGCCTTGGATGGTGTACTTGGGCACACGGCTAGGAAAGAGTTATCATGGCCAGACAGTTTTAAGAAAGGTAGCCACTAGCCACATCTATTTCAGTAGAAAGAAAGACAAAACCTTTAAGGCAAATTATTTCCATTTTAATATCTATTTCTGTCACTCCTCCTGCACAGATTGCCACTAATTAATGAGTTACTGCTTCAGTTTCAGGGCCTACATCCCTGGAAGAAGGGAATAGTAAAATCATTTCTGATTATTTTACACCTAAAAATCCCAGGAAATGGTTAAGATAATCTTGCAGTTGATTTCATAGCTCATTTTGGAAATGCTGAAGGCACAACTACAAGCAATTCCATCAAGAAAAAAAAAATAAAGTGGAAGGCAGCATAAAAGGCCCTTGTGTCTTCACAAAAAGCTGAGAGAGGGCCTGAGTTTTTTAAAAAAAGGACTTGTAAAAGAAGTGGAAAGAAGGCCAAGCGAAGAATTGCAGGATGGCATTAGGAGGGCAAAAACTGAAAATAAGCTGAAGTTAGCTAGAGAAATTAAAAGCAATATAAATAAACCACTCTTCTGGTATGTGCTTCTATTGTTTGCACCCCAAATGCAGTGGAACCTTGACTTACATACTGCTTGACTTGCATCATATTTGACTTGCAGCAAGAAGGGGCCTGTTTGACTTGAATCGCAGGCTTTGACTTACATCTCGGAGCCCCGGCGCAAGGCACCGGAATTGGGTGGCAGCCACAACCCAGCATCACGGCTGCCGCCTCCAAACTGCTCCTGCCTTCTTTCCCTCCTCTGGCAGTGGCGGCTTCGGCGAGGCCAGCTCAGAGCACCTGGAGCTGGTCCTTGGCCTCACCGAAGCCGCCGCTGCTGCTGGAGGAGAAGAAGGGCCGGGAGCTCGGGGCTGGCCTCGCTGGTTAGACAGTCAGCTCAGTCTTGTAAAAAATCTGGCTACAGAAGTCTGGTCCACAATGGAAGCATTTTAGTTGGGGAGCTGTAAAGTTGTGGGACTCTAATGGTAAGCATAGAGTTGTTCAGAACTTGGAACATCAGGTTAAAAATCAGTAAAACTTAAATGTTAGACATTGTTGCTATGAACATTAAAAAGTGGAGGCATATAACTTGTGGACTATAATTCCACTGCCTCCTCCTCCTCTCTTTGAAGAGACATTTCATTTACATCCCCAGAAGGAATCTCCTATCCCATTCAAATTTGTGTTAAATTGCTGTTTTCGGGGGTCTTTTTCATCATCTGGAACGGATTAATCTGCTTTTCCATTACTTTCTATGGGAAAAGTTCGTTTGACTTAAGTCATGTTTGTCTTATGTCTAGACCTCCGGAACGGATTAATGACGCAAGTCAAGGTTCCACTGTATAAGTTTGAGTATTGGTCTGAAAGCAGAATGAAATTCAACAGGCATAAATGCAAAGTACTGTACATGGGGGGGGGGAGGACCCCAAACAAACAGTTACAATATGGGGGATACCTACCTCAGCAGTGAGAAGAATCTTGAAGTTATCATACAACAGAAAGATGCTGACAAACTGGCAGAGGTCCAGAGGAGGGGAATAAGAACAACCAGGGGGCTGGAAAAAACTGGGCATGTATAGTCTTGAGCAGAGAAGAGTCAGGGGAGATGGGATAGCACTTTTCAAGTATTTGAAAGGCTGTCATGGAGAGGAAGGGCAGGATCTGTACTTGATCAGGACACACAACAATAAGTCACAGAAAGCCAGATTTTAGTTGAATATCAGGGAAAACAGTACAACAATTTAATCAATACAACAATTTAATCAATAGCCTTGAATTCAGACAACCACCTGGCAGATATCCTTTGACTGCATGAATACATTGAGCATGGAGTTAGACTCAATGGCTTCCAAGTTCATGATTCTGTGATTCTATGATTGTTCCCATTCTTTCCTTTAATCATGTTACTGCTTACAGTTGGTCTTTAAAGTTCTCTCTCTCTCTCTCTCTCTCTCTCTCTCTCTCTGTGTGTGTGTGTGTGTGTGTGTTTCTGCAGGAACAGGTGACATCTTTATTGGACCACACTTACTGTTTTTAGTTTTTAAATTACGTAAACCATCTTGGATCCTATTAAGGAGAAAGGCAGGATAAAAATATCTCAAATAAATAATTAAATACAATATTTTGCTATTGATATGTTAAAAACCCATTGCCACTGAGTAATAACAGGAATGCAGAAATGAGGAAGGAAGTACATTATATGCCTCTAATTACTAAATTGCAGCAAATGTTACAGGGCCATTGTGTATAAAATGTGTGTGGGAACACAATGGATCTACTGGAGAACACATGCAAAAAGGACACAAACAAGATTAAGTTTGTGCCCATTGCTAATTGATGGAACGGTTGATAGAAAGATGCAGAAATACAAAGAAGTCTGTTTTATTTTCTCATGCATACATATTAGCAACTTTCTAGATTAAATATTTTGGATTTTGGGGGGATAAAACCCATTGAAAGAAAATAAATGGGGCATGTTAAATAAAAGACCCACATCCCTGCCATTTGGAGAATTCCAAGTAGTGTGACCCAAAAGGTCAGTATAGGGGGTGTGGAAAATACTCAAAGTACTGCTCAAGCTCAGGCACAAGTTTAAGAAACTGATAAAGCGTAATCTCAAGGAAGGTGGAAGGTTTAACATATAGGCTCTTCAAATTCTTCTATCTCAGATTAAAATTTGAGGTGGAGAAGAATTTATTGTTTATCTCTCTGGAAGTTGAGTCATGGCAACTGGACTTCTTTTCTTGAGAGATAGAAATGTTTTGCTACTCATCTAAGCAGCTTTTTTGGCTGCTACCACACTTCAAACAGCAACCACCTTTTGTTTTGAATCGTCTTTTTGCCCTCCCCCGGTCACGTGGTCGCTGAAGCGATTCAGCATTCTGCACTTGGGCATTTTCTCAAGAACTGGTTTCCCCGTCCGTACTTTGCTAAATTGCTTTTTGTTTCGATTTAGTCCGAAATTTTCCCATTATCTGGTTCAATTTCGGAAATTATTTTTTAGGATAACGTCATGCCGTTGTTTTTCCATTCAAAGTAATGTAGCTAATTTTCCGGTTCTCCCTTTAGATTACTTACAACGTGGCACACTGATTTTGATAGCGTACGTCCATGACCGGAAAAGCAAAATTGTACTCAAAAGAGGAAGTAGAAGGACCAGAGAAGTCAGCGGAAATGATTACACTGCAGGATAATTTCTTTTTTTGACTTTTCTGACAGCAGGATAAGGCATACAGAGGGGGAAACCCAGAAAAAAACAGTGGATGGTGTCCACAGCTTGAGCCAAATCGCTTCAAAAAGAGGTCTAGAAATCAGTTTATAAAAAACACAATCCCTGGTGGCTGTCGCAAGAAAAACCGGCACAGTGGCCAAAAAGGGGCGTGGCCAAGGGGGTCCACGTAAAAAGCGATTGGAAGTGCGGTAAGTGATTTTAAGGCAATTTGACTTTAAGCAAAAGGTGATTCAAAACCTAAGTGCAGTACGGTTCAAATGTCACTATGAGGAAAGTTGGTGGCGAGTCCTTCATTTTATAGTCCACCTTGATTTCACACACGCCCTGATCTGAATAGGCTCATAAGTTGAACAAAGGCCTGAATAGGCTCGTTCGGTGGACAATAGCCTGAGTAGGGTCATAGGTGGACCATGATCTGAATAGGCTCATTACTAACTTTCCGCAGACTGATTAAATTGCTTGGATGAGTAGCAAAACGTTTCGATCTCTTAAGAAAAGAAGTCCAGTTGCCATGACTCAACTTCCAGATAAACCCACCTGGATGACTGAGAATCTTCACAGACATTATTTATCTCTGCTACCCTGCCTCCTGTCCCTTAATTAGTTTGCTTGAAGAGGTGTTTGAGGTTAGGAGTGATGGTGTTTGGGAGATAGAGTTGGATACATGGAAGGGAGAGGCTGATTCTCTAATGTCTATAGTTTACTTTGTAGGAGACAGCTCAACTTATTGCTGAGAGTCAGCCCGGTTTAGATTCAGGAACCTTTCCTTTTCTGTTACTAATCAAACAAACGAGAAAGAGGTTCAGCCAAATGAATAAATTTTCTCCATAAATGGAAATTTGTCTCTGCAGTTGGCTGATCCCAATTTCATCATCTTCTCGTATAGCATTTGTAGGCCTCAGAGATCTTCTATAGTACTTTTCTTCTTCTTCATTGAACAGCTGCACGTCAGCTGTGAAAGCCATTAAAGCACTCTTGCCTTCTGGATGATGATTTATTGCATTTTCCTCCTGAAAGCACTGTTCCTTGGGAGGATTTCAAGGGAAGTCAATTGGAGCCCTTGGCAGAGATGAAGTGTTAAGCTTACTGTGTTTTTTAAGACCATACAGGAGCTACAGGTTCCAGCACTAAGCCAAATACCAGACAGAACATATTTAACTTCAGAAAACTGAAGGACATTGCATCCTTTTGTCAAAAGCTCTAGGTAATGTGTCACACCTTTTAGCTAAAGTACACATTAAATTATGTATAAATCAAACCAATTTCCCCCCTTTCTGAATGCTATCTTTGTTTCTCATTCCACTTCCTCTGTCCCTCACACTTCTCTTTTCTCCAGTTTCCTTTTCACATTCTATTGCTTTCTCCTGCTTCTCTAGGCCAATTTCCCCCCCTTTCTACCAGTTTTGTGTTTGCTGCTACCTCAGCTTTTCCTTAATGAATGCTTCACTTTGCCCTCATTTCTTTCTCCTACAGCTTAAATTGAACTCACACAAAGTATTGTTGTCAGTTTTGCCTGAGACCATATAAAGAGACCACTACGATACTTTTTGCCTGCTCTTTCCGATAAAGAAGAAACATTGAGTGCTTCGTCACACTTTATATTCCAACTTTTTAAAATGTAGGTACTTTTCAATCAATTCTGACTTCATTTCTCGCCTTAGAGTATTTCTTCAACACATATCTCATTTGGATCAATAACACCATCTGCTGGCAATTAAGCCTGCCACAAGCTGACTGTTGCCCCTCATATTTGGTGGAGCAGCTAATCCTTCTCTTTGGGATTTTTGTAACAATTCTATAGCTTTGTGAGCAAGTGGGGACCCCAGAAGCCCCCTCACCAGGAGAGCTGGGATTCCCTGTTCATAACTCCATGGGCCCCAGCTCAGCTTCTTGGCTCATGTCAGTTTTTATCAGAGTTACAGCAACAGCCTCCGTCTTTCACCCCACAGTCCCATAGAGTTGAGTTACAGCCTTTAAACCACTTGTTAGCTTGGTTAGATTCCAGTTAGATTCACTGGAATTTCCCCAGGGTCTAGGTTCTAGAAGGCAGGCAGGCAGGAAGGAGGAAAGGCCCAGGGAACCATCCCTTTTTTGAAAAGGCTTCTATAAATGAGCTCAAGAACTCAGTCTGCAGCTCCTCCATCCCACTCTCTTCTCTCACTTGCCTCTCCAGAGCTACAGCATTACCTAGCCAGTGATGGCGAACCTTTGGCACTCCAGATGTTTTAGATCACAACTCCCACAGTCCTTTGTCATTGGCAATGCAGGCTTGGAATTCTGGGAGTTGTGGTCCAAAACATCTGGAGTGCCGAAGGTTGTAGGATCAAGACTAATGTAGTGCAAGAGCTACCTCTCTGGAAATCTATCCAGAGATGGTTCTGTATAAGGAAGGGCAAGGCAAACCCCTTCAGGTCAGATGATGGTTTTGCTTCAAGTGCAAACCTGTCACAAGCCAATAAATCTGGTGAGGGAAGACAGCTTCAGGCCTCCTCCCAAACCCTAAGACAGAGGACAACCCCTTGCCTTCTCAGTCCTGCTTCTATTCTCCTTGACCTGGCCTCCTCCAGCTGCCTCATGAGGACACTATATCTTCTGCAGGACTCCCTCCCTCCAGCCAGCCACATGCCAAGCCAACTCATTCTCTTCCTGGCTTCCTTGCTACTACCACTGAACTGGGACTAGTCAGATCACTACAGGTACATGCCTGCACTGTTCACCACAGGTCAAGAATTCAACCCTCACTGTGCCTTGTAGGAGAATAGCCAGATCATGTGGCCTTGGGCAACCTACTTAGTCCCAAAATTCCTCTGTTACTTTGTTCCTAGGAAGGCCTCAGAAGGGTCACCATAAGTCACACTCAATTTGATTGGAAGTAAGTGTCAGTAATAATCATATACTGTACCTCATATTTCACCGAATACAAAAGTAGAATGGGTGATACCTTTAGGCTACTAGAAAAATAACAAAAAGTTGCTAATATTTCGAGAACAAAAACCCTCTTCTTCAGAGCTATACCAACAGGTTAAAACAATGGTTCTCAGCCTGTGGGTCCCCGGATGTTCCTGGACTGCAACTCCCAGAAATCCTGGCCAGCTCAGCTAGTGATGAAGACTTCTGGGAGTTGCAGTCCAGGAACATCTGGGGACCTACAAGTTGAGAAACACTGGGTTAAAACATGGAAAAGGATGAAGTTGCCAGGAGTTATTTCTTAGATGCAAAGTCCTTGGCAAGATGGAAAATATGCTAGGTAGTTTCTTAGTTGATGCCCAGGGCTTAGATGTTCTGAGGCTGCATCTGAAGTAAATTGTCTTTCACTGAAGAAAATGATGTAGCAACTACTCCTGCATCCATCGTATGGGGACAGATTGGGCTGTACCTCTTCCCCAATCATGGAGTTCCCCCCAATCATGTTGGACTTCCTGCCCACCTGACAAGTCCCCCCCCCTGCCCTGTACTTCCATATGGAAATAGAACTTCTGAATATGATCTGTGTACTGTACCTTAAATCCAAAGCATGTAGCCCAAAACATTGTGGCTCTGCTTGCCCACATATAGGACTCAAATGCCATAAAGCAGACTGATGTCCTCTCAGGGGTCTGTGGTGTGTGGAGGAGACACACTTGCTTCTCTTTTCACTAGTGTAGGTGGACTGACGAAGAAACTTTTCTGATCTAGCTTGGCTTCAGTCCTAGTTTTCCTCCTTTTCCAGCCTGCATTGCTTCTTTTGGATCCTTGTCAATCTGGTTTTCTTTGGTTTTCAATTTGTTTTTTCTTGCCTTGTTTGAAAAATCATGTTTATTACTTCCGTTCTCCCTTGTTCCCACCCTCGGGCTAGAGCAGGCATGTCCAAACTTCGGCCCTCCTTATGTTTTCGACCACAACTCCCAGAATTCTATGCTTAGATTGCCAGTGACAAAGGACTGTGGGAGTTGCAGTCCAAAACATCTGGAGGGCCGAAGTTTGGACATGCCTGGGCTAGAGGAAAGGTTGGTAACATGATCTTCCTATAACAAATAGATGTCTTTTTCAGCATTTAGACATTGCTTGCTTCAGAAATTACTAGCCAGAGCTATAGAATCACAAGCAGCTATAGCGGGAAAGACGAAGATTGCATGGTGCATAGTCCCATGACAATGTGTTGTGATATTACATTGAACCAGGAGGGTATGTTGTGACGGCATGCATCTTTGGTAGGGGCACATCTTATTTTCTTGGGGTTCCTCTCCTCCAATTTACTTTTCTTTTCCCAGAACAAATCCTGGAGTTTTTAAAGGAATTCACTGAGATCCAGCAAGGCACAGCTCTCTGCACTTTCTATGCTCTGTTGCCACATGGCTGGCGTCAGACAACTCTTCTGAGCAAATGGACTCAGACAGTGGTTAAAACAGACATTTATTTTCACATGTTGAATGCAGTTGGTTGGCTGTCGATCATTTCGTTTCTACTATAGCTGCATCCCTTGCAACCTTTTCCTGGACTGTCCTGACTGATCCCTTTGTTTCTGAGTGTTGTGATCGGCCAGGCCTGCCCAACAGGTAGACCGCAGGCTACTGTTAGCCCGTGAAGTGTTCAAAAGTAGCCCACCGGCCATCAATAAAAAGTGAAGGGATATGTTCTCCACCCCTCCCTTTCTCAGCTGAGCGGGGCAGTTCAAGGGCCATGGAACATTGAAATCTGTTCCCTCCAGAACAGATTGATTGGTTTTCAATGTATTCCTATGCGAAACTGCTGCTCTACTTACAAAAGTTTTTACTTATGAGCATGTGCTTGTAACAGATAAAATTCGTAAGTAGAGGTTTTAGTGTAGTAGCCCTCAGGTACTTTGGGCCGGAAAAAGTAGACCTTGGCCTGTTCAAAGTTGAACAGCCCTGTGATAGGCTGATGCCAAGAGAGGACAGGCACCCACTGATTCAGCATGATACAGTTATAGCTCCAGAGTTCTCTTTTTGCAACACAGTTCAGATACGTTTGAACAAAAAGAAATGTCAGCTTGACTAGCTTCATATTTTGGCATGCCCATCTTGGAATTTCTGGGAAACCCCAACAATAATGATTGTCTGGGCTTATTATATGCAAGCAGTGAACAGCTTAACAGACACTTGGAACCTTTTCCAGGTTGCTGGCAGGCAAACTCCTAAGTGAACTATGCCGAAAAGGCTGTTGGATCACTCAGTGACGACAGTCACGAAATGGAGAAGCAAAATTTCCTTCATTAACCCAGGTTGATTGACCCTAATTGGCAGAAAACCTAGAACTGATCGTGACAACTTGTGCCTCAGAACTGGAAGGAGCTATGGGTTTTTAAAAGAAAACTCCTTTTCTTTTGTGCTTCAAGGAAATGGGGCATTTTTATATCAAAATGTAAACTAACATTTCAGAATTAATGTGCCAGTCTTTCTGACAGAGAATAGTTTTTAAAATTCCTGTATGCCCCAAAGAGGAAACTTCTACTTTCATAATAAAATAGATAGCAGGTGTCCTATACAGTGTACTACAGTACCATAAAATTATTCTTCTGCAAAACTGGCATAAAGATAGCAAGTGGGTTCCTCTCCCAGATGCAGGAAAGTCAGCTAAATGGAAAGACCTAAGAGTCAGTGTCTTTGTTTAAAAGTTTCAAAAATTTAGATGGCCAATTCAGTTCTGGTACAGGGGAAAAATAAATTATCAGATAAAAATTAAATTCTCCTTGGTAAAAATAAATAAAAATAAATCCAGAATACCTCAAGGCACATGCATAGAGATGGCAGCCCTTGGCTGCTCCTGTGTCACTCCCAAAGCAGATGGGGATCAATCCAGTCATCTATTCCTGCATAGGACAAGTTTCCTCAACTTAAAAACCCCCAGTCTCACTCACTTTATAACCCAGATCTTAGAGAGAACTCCTAGTTCCCTGAGCTCCTTGCCCTCTGAAGATGCCAGCCACAGAATCTGGGGAAATGTCAGGAAGAAAAACTTCCAGAACACGGCCAAACAGCCTGAAAAACTCACAGCAACTATCTGATCCCAGCCATGAAAGCCTCCAAGAATATTGTATTACTGTGTGTGTGTGTGTGTGTGTGTGTGTGTGTGTGTGTGTGTGTATTAGGTTAAAAGAGCAGGCTGTGGTGGCTCAGTGGGCTAGAGTGCTGAAAACTGTCGGCTGCAAAGTCGGCAGCTCAGCAGTTCGAATCCCGGGTGCCATGCAGCAGAGTGAGCTCCTGTTGTTAACCCCAGTTCCTGCCAACCTAGCAGTTTGAAAGCATTTAAATGCAAGTAGATAAATAGGTACTGCCATTTTAAAAGCAGGAAGGTAAACTGTGTTCTGTGCGCAGAAATGTGTACAGCCATGCCAGCCACATATCCATGGACTTGCGGAACACTGGTTCTTTGGCTTAAAAACAGAGATGAGCACTGCCTCTAGAGTCAGACACGACTAGCATGCATGTGCAGGGGGGTGGGACCTTTACCTTAAAGAGTGGGGTCAAAAAAGAAAAAGAACAAAGAAGATTCTTCTTCACAAACCTGAAGAAGACGACTCTTCTTTGGAGCAAGCAACAGGAGCTGCTCAGGCAAGCAGTAACCGAGAGGAAGGAGAGAATGTGTGGGTGTATGGGAGAGAGGGGATGAAAAGAACCCTCCTCTTATACGAGAGAAAAAAAGGAGACCAAATGAATACGGGAGAGTCAGCAGTCTGCGCTCAGTTAACAAAAGGAGCTAGCAGTTCAAGGGGAAGCATACACAGCTGCACTGAACTGCAAAGCCCAACAATTTGGTCCACACCACAGCACTTTGTCAATCTGTAGCTTAAGAGAAGGGCCACTCCACAATAGTGACAAATTAGACACTCTCTTAGCTCCACAGAGGTGCTGAGGAAGTGACACATGTTTAAAGTGTATTAGGCAGGTGTGTTATATGTATATTAGGAATGTGTTGCATTCAGATACAAAACATGCTGTTGATGGCATGCTTCATTTTATTTTAGATATAACTGGCAATTCCTGAAACAACTGCTTCCTGGCTTCATAATTTAATGCACTCAAGCTGTGGCTATAGGGCAAGTCAAATTGTTCTGATTCATAGCCTATATTGCAGTTGAATCACACAGGGGCTGTGGAGTGATCCAGGAGTGGAGAAGGGCATGAAACAAACCAAAAACAAAAGACCATGACGAACCAAACCAGTTGGCTTCATTTCATGATCCAGTTTTGGGGATCTCAGTTGTTTGCTTCAGCAAAAGTCGATGCCTGCCCAGCTGCTTCCTACTAATCCTGTCATCTCCATGGCTGCCATGAGTGTCCTCCTCAGAGGCAGCACCTGACTTCCCTGCCAGGAGCGTGTCACTGCCTCTGAGCATGGGCTGGTGGAAGTGAAGAGATTCCCCAGACATGAGCCAGAAAAATGAACTGTGGTCTGGTTTGTTCTGGGGGTTCATTAATGTTCATGGTTATCCACGAACCACCAGTTTTCTGATTCGGGCCCATCTCTATTCAGGACTTCAGTGTTCACGCTGGATGCAGTGTGCTTTTCAGCCCACACAACCCTTGTTTTTTTCCTTTGGTCTCACCTCTGCTGGTCCTTTTATGGTTTACTGTCAAACTCCTTGGTTTTGAAAGGGTTGTACGGTGTTCCAGAAAACATGGCAGAGTTTCATAGTTTTTAACTTTTACAGAACTACCACATACCTCAGAAACACCTTTTATTTCATCTGGGTATGTTTCTGTTTCAAAAAACTTAGATCAGTGGGTTCCTTAAAAAAGATTACTGAAATCATCAGGGACAAAAGAGATTTTTAAACAATGAACCAACTGAAAAGCAGGGCTAGAGGCTGTTATTGGTAGTGTAAAGGCAGGTGTGCTGGGTGGTATATATGTGTGTTTGAGTGGAGGGGTTCCCATCATTTTTCCTAGCCAAAATCACCCTCCGCCCATCAGCTGCTTTCCCACAAGCTAAAAGGGCTGGTGTGGCCTTTGTTTAGCAGCTCTGGATGAGAAATTTTTAGCCACCAAAAAGCAGCAGGAAGGGGGGGGTGAGGAGGTTGAGCAGCCCCCATCTCCACCGTATTTCTCCACACAAAGTGGCAGCGCCTCATTGCTGCTTTTCCGTAAATGAAAATAGTACAGTAGATTGCAGGTATATTTTCTTTCCAGAGAAGTGGCCGCCTTAGTCTACCTCAGCATGCCAGTAAAAATGAAGGGAGAAAACAAAAGGATGGTGGGGAGGAGGCCCAGCACTGTAGCACTTGAAAGGCCAACATTAGTTTCAACAGGAGCTTTTTGGATCAAAATTCTCTTCTTTGAGTGTTGGAGGAAGTGGATTTTGATCCATGAAAGCTCCCATTGAAATAGATCTGTTAGTCTCTCAAGTGCTACAATATTTTGCCTTTCCTCCTCCTGGCCTTGTTCTCCTTTACTGCTGCCAGCATGTAGTTTCTGTCCTGTTTGACTTTTGACCAGTAGTCTGCTGATTTAACCCAGTGCAGAAAAGCAATGAAGATTAACAGCATGAACACCAGTAATGAAGCCTTTAATGCCAATATATTTTCTTCTGGTTATTCAAACACAAGAGATCAATGATTCCAAAACTGGAAAGTACCCACAAATCAAAAGCAAAATGCAAGACTGGAAAAACAACAACTGCCGGTTCTGGCTGTCCTAACTGGTATTTAGAGCTGAGGGCTTATATAAAGATCTGCTTTGTGGTACAAAGTGTGGTGTACAGAGTACTGTTTTAAATGACAAACCAGCAGTCACAACATGCAAGATTCTTAAGTTTAATAAATATGCTTTAGTAATATGCATACTGAAAACTACTAAAGCCTCTGCACATAAAATATGCCTCTCTTTTTTATAAAAATGTTTTATGATATATCTTTGTCACCTTATCAAAACTGTACAAACAAGAAACATAATATATTTGCACAGGTGCTATTTCCTTCCCAATGTAAATCACGGGATAGGTTGTATTTGGATAGGCCATGTTGGACAAGGGAATCTAAAGAACTTACATCAGTATCCCATCTAGGGTGATTACTGGGGTGGGTACTGCACCACATGGAGGAAGAAAAAGAGAAACCAGCAGCATGAGAAAAAAAAATCAGTGGGAAAAGAGCACCAGTGAGCAACGGGATGTGTGTATGTCTCTGCAACTGATGGATTTTGAACTGGATGAAGCCAAGTGCATTTGCTAGTAGAGGACTTTGCAGTTGTACAGTGTGAAAATTTAGCTATTAGCAGCAGTAACAGGGATGATGTGCTTTCTTTGAACAAGTAGAATATAATTCTGTCATAGTAGATTCTGGCAAATCAAGACACTTTGCTCAGCATTTTGCCAGTTCTTCATAATCCACTATGAACAAACATCTGAAGTGAATTGCTTTTCTTCCTTCCTTTTGACTTCTCGTCTGTCTTTGTTGTATTAAAATAAATAAATAAAACAAACCATGTAGCATAAATTTGCTTAAGAAAAACTGAATTATCAAGGCACATTTATCTTTGGCTCCATTTCTGCTACAAAACAGCAAGCAGCTTCTTTCTCTGACGACGACGATTCACCTTCCTGAGATAACAGGTCATGTGCAAAACAACAACAACAACAACAACAACAAAACAGGATCTAAAACAGAGTTGAATTTCTAAGTTGTCTTCGCATATCTGTACAGGGCATTTCAGAAATGTTAATTCAAAGGCAGGCAAGTATTTCCACAAAGACATGGATCCAGAGACACACGGGCCATATCCCACTCCCATTGGTAGCTTGATTGTTACCATCCTTCTCATGGGAGGGAATAGGCTTTCTGGATCACAGGTGGTATCTTTAATGCTTTCATATTTCCTAAGCCCAGTGTTTATTCCTTGCCAGAGATATTCAGTGTTCTTTAAACCTACAAAAGAATGGAGAAGCTCAGTAAACACAGAGCATATTTATAGATAGCAAAAGACACTAATCACTAATTTCCAATTAATTCTTTTGCTTTTTAATTTCAAAGGCTGACATCCCCACATTAGTTCAAACTGGAAACAGTTATTTGAGTTCAAGAATAATATAATAATAAAAAAATAAAAAACTCTCTGGTGGTCTTTGCATTAACTGCAGTCTCAGCTACAAATATGGTCCAACTTAAAGAGACATTTCATGTGCCTGTAAGTTACAACTATTCAGACCTCTAACTCTTTGTATAAGCTTCAAGCAGTGGTTCAAGAAAGCCATGGAAGATGGTGTTGTTAGCTGAAGGAGTTCCTACTGCTAAAGAGGTCGACCAGCCTACATTTCAAAATAAGTACCATTATATACAGTATAGTTGTGTTAGATAAAGGTAAAGATGAAGGTTCCCCCCGCGCATGTGTGCTAGTCGTGTCTGACTCTAGGGGCAGTGCTCATCTCCGTTTTCAAGCTGAAGAGCCACTGTTATGCAAGTCCATGGCCATGTGGCCAGCATTGCTGCAAGGAAACACTGTTTTACTTTCCTGCTTTTTACTGAGGTACCTATTTATCTACTTGCATTTACATGCTTTCAAACTGCTAGGTTCGCAGTGTGTTAAATTACACTCTTAAAAAGCAACAAACTAAATAAAATGTGGCCTATAGAAGGATGTTATGTATCAAATAAAAAAGGCTGAAAGTGAAAGAAGAAAATGGTAAAACATATTTGGATGGGTTTCTGTAAAAGCCTGACTTATTTTAAGAAAAGCTAAAGACTTATGCCTGGAAAATGTAGAATCAACAATTATGTAAATCCCACTGATTCAACTGGCCAACTCTATTTGAAACTACCAAATGAATTCAGTAAAACATATTTGGATGGATTTCTGTAAAAGCCTGACTTATTTTAAGAAAAGCTAAAGACTTATGCCTGGAAAATGTAGAATCAACAATTATGTAAATTCCACTGATTCAACTGGCCAACTCTATTTGAAACTACCAAATGAATTCAGTCCTGTTTTAATAAGAGGAACTACTTTATAAACTGTCCAACAGTGCATAAATCCAAGCACAGAGCAGGAGGAATATTGCCAATAATGACTGAAAGTAAAGCAGCAACTATAAAAAATGTCTCACCATACAGTAAGAAAATAAAAACAACTTACAGTGTCTGATCCAGACTACACTGAAGTTCTTTTCGTATAAGACGGAGCAAAAACTGTACAAACAATTAATAATAATTAGTTCTAAGGCAGATATTATTCACAATATGAATCACTGTTATGAATCATTTCATGTAATTTCATGTTCTGAATGTGCTACCTAAATAGCACTCCCATACTGAAATATTTTTCCAGGCCATTTGGAAAATTAGCCTGTAGGATATTAAGGTGCAGGACTTCAGTTTGTCAGTAAGAGTACCTATGAGACTGTTGAGTGGGCAAGGACAATGACTACATGTTTTGTTTCTTCTCAATGATTTCTGTCAGTGTTACTGCTGGCTGGCACAGTAAGATTTCTACAGTTGTTAACAGTGACGTCTGTCTGGATAGATGCACCCCCCCCCCCTTATCCAGCACACTTGTTAAAAATCATTCCAAAAGCACACATTGTGCAGAAACTAAACAACAATTAACTTGGCTCATTTCAGAATGTTCCATTTGACTGCAGCGCCCACACTGTGGAACGCTATGATTTCAAATGGACATGGACGACTTGTTAAATGGAAGCCAACATTCCGAATGTTCAATTAGCCAGTGGTGCACAGAGACATGGTAATGCAGCCTACTTAAACTTACTAATAAGGCACAGGTGTCTGCTGTCATCAGCATATAAAAGACATTATTCCAACCAGAGGGGGAGAGAAGACCTGCCAACAAAGGGCCCAGAGCAGCACCTAAAAATAATGAAAATGCAAAATAATCAGGTTGTCTGACAGACGGCACAACATTTGAGTATATTAGCAATGTATCATGAGACTAAGGGTATAATCAGTCAGGCATTTGTCCTGCGGTTTGATTGGCTCTGGAGATGGGCTGGTTTGCTCCTTTTTTGATAGAGACCCAATGATGTACAAGCAGCCACAAGCCAGTGTGTTCCTTATTTTGCCTAACTGCTCCTTTTTGAGTCCCTGTCAGGGGCTATTGCTTTTGGGTGAAGGCGGCCTTGCTCCATTTTGGTTTGGTTCCAGCACAAGGATCACTGGGATTGAACCAAAGTGGATGGCTGCCTGTCACTTTGAGCTTAGCCATGGAAGAATCTAAGGAGCTGGTAACAAACTGAACGCTTTGTTCCACTCCCCTGTGGAGGGAGAGGCAGAAGAGGATGCAGGTTTTTTTAAGCCCTGGACCTCCAGTGCGAAATTGGTCACTCAGAAAGCCAATACAGCACTTGGAAATAATGGGATTTTTTTTACATTGAAAGTTTCCTCCCACTTGTAGTGGAAGACAAGAGGGGATAAGTAGGGACATTTCCCCCTTTCCCTTGAAAAGGAGAAATAGGCTAGATAGGGTCATACAGCTGCCAAGATCTCGCCTGATTTCGGAAGCTAAGCAGGGTTGGCCCTGGTTAGTACTTGGATGGGAGACTACCAGGGAATACCAGGTGCTGTAGGAACTGGCAAACCACTCCAGTATTCCTGCCAAGAAAACTCCATAGACATGGGGTCATGAAGAGTCGGTCACAACTGTAACAACACCACACACACACACACACACACACACACACACACACACACACACACACACACACACACACACACACACACACACAGGGTCATTTGAGGTACATGTGGTTTCCTGTTCACATGTAAAGATTGTTCCAAATGACATATCAGCCTTCAAAGTGACCCAGTTAAGAATGATCCAACTTCTGGAGATCTAGACAAGCGTGAATATTATTATGCACAGGACTGTACACTGAATGAAGAGCAATTAAGAAAGTGCAGATTCTTCTTAATAAGCAACGAGTTAAGATAAGCCTTAAGTACTTTCCAGATAGTTCTGCTCACTCTCATGTGCACCAATTACTAGCAAAGCTTTTTTATTACCATGGAATTGTTATGGTTATGGTTAATTTCTTTTCTTTTCTTTTGTACAAATGTCTCCTCCTGTTTTTGTTTTATATACTCTGTTTTGTAGCTTAATTTTTTTTTAATAAAAAAAAGTCATTGCCATTATCTCGGTTATTATAGGGATGATGCAGAAGTTCATTTAAGCCCGGCATAGCATGGTACCCAAGGAGTTGGAGAACCAGAATCCAAATCAAATGAGCCCACCTGGCCATCATCATTTTCCCCCTCCTTCTTTATCTGGTATCTGCTCTGCAACCTCTTTCAAGCCCACCAGCAGAGATATGCCATGGGAAATACAACCAGGCCTTGTTGCAACCCATTAAAATGTAGCTAAGGAAAGATGGAACAAGGATCCTATACAATAGATGCCTGACAATCATTCACTTTTTTGTGTACATATAATGTAAGTGACAACTTACCAACAGAGCCAGTTCCATCTATGATAGCTGTAACAGTAGATAGTGCTCTTGCATTTCCCTTAAGACTTTTATGGGTACCCTTAAAAGATAAACATTCACTCTTCATAATTTAAGATACAGAATGAGAATACAAACAATACATCATTTTTATTTAAACCGTGGCCCTTTCTCCTTCTGATTGAAAGCATGTTGGAGAAAAATACCACTACCCAGATTTAGCTATATACCTTCAGGTCAGTGATCTATGTCATAGTATTCTCAGTGAAATAAGAATATCTGCAGTGAAATGTAGTTTCCAAAGTTCATGGGTTCTGAAAGTCTAGAAATCTTCTACTAGAAATGTAGTAATTGCTAGCATGTACTGGAACTTTAACATTCTTTCCAGGTGGATTTTTAGGAAAACTTGAAGAAAAAAGGTGTATCACATTAACATGTGACGGGGGTTCCTGCATGGCAGCGGGTTGGACTGGATGGCCCTTGAGGTCTCTTCCAACTCTATGATTCTATGATTCTAACATGGAGCAGTCATTCCCAACCCAGGGTAACTCAGGTGTTCTTGGACTGCAACTCTCAGAACCCCTGTCTGGCACAGCTGGTCATGAAGACTTTTGGGAACTGCAGCCCAAGGACACTTGGGAATCACTGACCTCAAGAATAAAAACACATGACCTCAAGTAACTAGTTCTGCCTAATACACGGATCTTAGGTGCTTAAGTTATATAAATCCCAGGACAAACTACTATAATTTATCTCAAACATTTTGAATACAGCCCCCCCCACTTCTGATGCACCTCTACCTTTGGGCATAAGCCCAAACAGTGTCTGTGCAGCATGGAGGGATGCACCCATAACCAGTGGCACCACCTAGTTCCATCAGTCACACCTCAGTTAGCCTGCTTTATAGGTCAGCTGCACATAAGGATCTATCATAAGGACAAGGACAGACAAAACAGTTTCTTCTTAAACTGTCCTTCCAAATGAGGTTGGGATGGCAGGGTTATCGGAGCCGCCTTCATTTCTCCCAGTGGGCTCTTCAGCAGCTGCTGTGAAGAGAAAGGCTCCTGTTTCTGAATTTATCCTGAAGAACCTTGTGCCCAGATGCTTATTACAGGGATGCGACTGATGTGTTGTGGGAATTATTCTCTTCATTCAAAAGAGAAAAACACTCACCAAGTCCGCCGAGACAGCTGTTGTGATCAGTGCATAAGGGCCGTTCACAAGAGCTCCACAGATGAGCAGCATAACTTGAAATGAGATGGGAAAAGGCATCTCAGATTTTCAGAATTGACGAGGATTCCAACAAGAGTATGCAAGACTGTGTATTCAATTTACAGTTATTAAAAAAAAAAAAAACAGAATAACCCCGAGATGTATAAACAGTGGAAAGACTGTTTTCTAAAATACCTAATAAGGTAAAAGAAATGATTACCTTTTAGGTATTGTTCTGATAGATTGTTCCTGGCCTATATTTGAGACATAGGCATGGAAAAAGTTGTGCAGTCCGGGATTGGTAGTATTATCCTGGCCTATGAAGAACTAGACTGATATGGACAAATTAGCTTACTACAGTCGTGCCTGTAAGAGGGGCTCAAGTTCAAGACAATTCATCAGTGGATGCTGAAGTAGACAATCAAATTGGGAGTGAACATGAAGTAGGAGATTTTCACTCCCTTCTCTTCTACATGTTTTTTGTCACCTTTGCTGGTTGTAGGCTTCAAATATAGTCTCCAGGGCAGGGTCGAGTTACTTCTTACCATTGCTCACTTAATAGAGGTATGTGTTGTGTGTCTTCAAGTCATAACTGCTTTTCAGGGTTTCCAAGGTAACTGAGATATTTAAGGAGTGGATATTTACCAGGTCCACTCCCCTCGTCAGTTTCCATGGCTGAGGGGTGGTCCCTGTTCTCCAGAATCCTAGTCTGTCACTCTACCCACTATGCCACACTGAAATTCCCTTCATACAGAAAGAAGCCCTTTAATGGCAAAAGGGTAAGAGGGAGATGGTGTGGTTTTTTTATAGTATATCTAAAAGCAAATCCCACTGAGCTCAGTGATTAATTGGATATAAATTCCAGCCAAAGGACTCTTCATGCAAACTGCCTGCTGTTGTTCTACATTTCAAAGTATATCAAGTCCTGATCATCAGTGGCCACCTGCTATGTCCCAGGGGGTGTCTCGGGTGCTTCTGAGGCTTTTATTCTGCAGTTGCTCTGCCTCCATGACAACATTTGGATGGGGAAGGCTGAAATGTCATTACCTTCCATATGGAATCCTGCCATGTTTTCTTATTCCTTTACTGCTTTCCCCTTCTTTTTTGCCTTTCCCCCAAACCCTTAAAGACAAGTAAAATACAAAACAAAGCAAAGCAAAAAGCAACAACCCCACAACAACTGTCCAGCGTCTTTTGACCAAGGCAGCATGTAGCTGGAGGCACCCCAAGCAGCTGATATATTGAAGCAGTGCACTAATCTAATCACTGTTCAATTGTCTGTCAAAGCAGCGATTACAGTTAAGAAACACAAAATGAAAGCATCATTGCTCTGCTTTACTTGCTGCTCTGCTTTACTTGCTTCCTTTTGTAAGCTCTCGGTAAGAGAAATGGACACGTATTTTAACAGAAGGAGAAAATGACTTCCTGTCTCCTGCCTGTCACTGCAATCTCAATTTCTGTCTCAGTGCTTTCTGATTAAATAGGTAGGGGAAGGGAGATCAGCAATTCCACTTCTCTCTGGACCTACAGATATTGATTGCTAGTTTGCCAGAGTGTAAATGTGATGATTTCATATAGCCATGGCAACGAGAATAGAAGTGATTTCTCTATCTTCCTTCAGTTTTTGGAAAAACTACAAGCAGGGCACAAACACCCGACCCTGCCTGTTTCAAGTTCTAGTCACCATCCAACTCACAGGAGTACAACAGTCTAAAACAGATTCTGCTAGCTCTCCAAACATAATAGAACCCATGTTCTCAGTGCTCCACAATGTTGGGTTGCACAGGGTTGTAGAGAGCAAAGCTAGAGAATTGTCCCTCATTGCATGTTTACTGTCTGTGTGAGCACCAATAGGGCTCCATGTATGTTTGAAATCACTGATTCCCAACCTTGGGCAACCCAGGTGTTTTTGGACTGCACTTCCCATTAGTCTTCACCATCAGCTGTGCTGGCTGGGGTTTCTGGGAGCTGCAGTACAAGAACACTAGGAGTACCCAAGGTTGGAAACCAACTGATGTTGCTGCTTTGATCTCTAAGTGGTAATAATTCCAGGGGCATAGATGTTTTTGACAAATTTTGTCTCCCCCACACCCACGCCCACACCCACAGAATGAATATACTGGAGTGTTGTAGCATCCAATACATGTTGAACATAAAGTGGAAGTACACTCAGAATGAGCAGGTTCATGGGAGGCGGCTCACAGCATAACACTCAGAAGGAGGAGGTTCATAGCATTAACCCTCAAAAAAACCCTGCTCTCATATTAGCTTCTAGAGGTTCTATTACGCCATTGGCTTCTCCAACATGAACTCTGCTGTTGCTTCCATTCTTCTCTCTTCTCCTCTCCCTCACCTGTCAGTTTACAGACACAGGGCATGTTGGCTTCATCCCTCGAGACAGTAGGCAGCAGAAAGGAAAAAGAAAAAAATGCATGCCCTTTTCTCCTTGCCTAATGGGGGAAGATACACACAGCCTCTGCCCCATCACCAATACTCTGTTGGTTCTCTTAACTTTTTATGCAGACTGTCTGTTACTGGGTATCAACAATCTTCTGTAAGGTCTAACTAGGTCTTATCATACGGCAACCTAGACCCACTGCTCTAGTTACAGAAATGCTGGTAGCCAGAATTGGAGTTGAAAGGTGTCTCAAAGGGATCTTCTAGACAACCACAAATCTTATCATTCTATTTAAATAATCACAAATAAAATATTCTGAAATGTGAGAAAACTGACAACTCACCAATGGTGGCTTCAAAGCCCATCTTACTGATCGCAGAGAACGCATACAGCTAAGGAAGGCATAAACAAAAAATAATAATTAGTTCAAACCAACAAGCAAGCTAACATTTCAAAGAAAAAGACTACCCATCTTAGCTAGATATGACTGTGTTAGAAACATTTTGGACTTGGTGATCTATAGATGCAGAGGACAGGAACATATGGGATCCATGCTGCATCCCTCTGGTGTGTAGATAGCAGGGATTCTGTTCTGATGAAACCTTCAGAAGCATGGGTCCCAGACTTGCAGGGACACGGAGTCAAGAAGAGAATTTTTGTGTGTGTGCGCTCCAGTCATGTGGTGTGTCCTTGCAGTGCAGCTCATACTGGTTCCTGGGACCCTCCTCCTGACCTTGCAAATCAGTCCCTGGACATCACAGCCATGGATACCGCCACCTCTCGCTGAAGGGACAGGAGAGTTAGTGTCCTCTCTGTTTTGCTTGGAGGGCACGAGATTATTTCCTGCTCCACCAGCAGTCGCAGAATGAAGTACACAGGAAGAACATTGCAAATTCTGTTCAAATGAACTGGCTACACAGGGAGAGGAAGAAGTTGTCTAAAAAAAGCTTTGTTCACAGCTTGTAAATGTGGATCTCCCATAGGCCTGAATAAGGTACACAGAGGAACTATTTAATAACCTGTGAACAAGGGCACAGAGAATTCCTCATCTCTTTTCCTCCTTGCGTCCTTCCTTCCTTCCTTCCTTCCTTCTCAATCCCATCACATTTCCCACATTTTTGCCAATGTGGAAAATGCTACCCTCAGTTTTCTGGAGCTCCAGTTTTGTGAATGGCTGCTTCTAACATTGTATCATTTTCAGAGTAGCTAATGCTGCTTTCACTTCCACTTACCTTATCATTTACATCAAATGTAAAAATCTTTCTACATATCTTCAGCAATACATACTTGCACAACTTAAAATGTTATTTACAATTTTATTTTATTATTATGGCCTTACTGTGGGGGCAGCAATCAGTAGCATCATGCCACAAGTTGTAGCCCTCTTTTTCAGTCGATCTGATATTATACCTGCCAATATTCCACCTACAAAAAAGAGGAAAGGAACTGAACATGTACTCTGTAGAAACATACAATTGCATAAATGCCACCTTAAAAGCTATACTTTCTTTACTATAAAACAATTGGTTTTCCCTTGAAAATGGAACATTGGGAACATGACAGACCAGTAGTGACCAAAACTCTGTACACTCCCTGTGTATTAATTAAGTGCTAAATAATAGTATTATATGTAGTTGGTAGTGCAATACCAACACCACTGCTACCAGAAAGACCAATAAGCGAATTCTAGATAAAATAAACCCTGAACGCTCTATAGAAATAAAAAACTGAGGCTGTTGCGCTTTGCGAAAGAGTAGAGAAAAGACAATAATGCTAGGAAAAGTGACTGCAACAGGAAAAGAGGAAGACGAGGTATAAGATGGACTGATTCCATGATCGAATTCATGATAGTAGGCTAAATGTCCAAAATCTCCATTTAACAACAGATGTTTTCTACACATTTTAAAATAGTAAATACATGGTTGCAGACTCACCAAAGATTCCTCCAACATCAAATAGTGTGGAAAGATCACCTGCTTTCTTGGCATCAAGATGCTCTGTAATGGAAAATAAAAATAGTCTAGAAATATTCATTCATTCAAGAAATAGAGTATGCATTTCCAGATTATACTAAACTGACCTTTGCCATTCTATACAAAGCTTCCTGTTAAAGCATTAAGGAAATCATCCTTAAATCTATTGCTGAGACAGGAGACAGTCTGCAAATAAAAGAGAAAACCATATGTCTAAAGCTAAGCAGGTTTGTAGCTAGTCAACCAGCACCTGGTGCAGAGATTGTCTTGGAACTCAAATAAACCGCACTGAGCTTCAATGTAATTTTTTAAAAAAAAAACCCAGGATATGTATGTAACAAAAACAAAACAAAACAAAAAACTCAGACATACCTAAGGTTAGGAATACAGAGTACAAAACTTTCACCATATAGTAATTCCAGGCTACTCAGGATTAAGTATCGTAATATGTTATGCTGTAATATGCAAGAGATTTGATGGCACCAAAGTCTGTTTCTGACTGGAACATGTTTGCAAAGTCCTCTGCTTATGGTTTCTAAGAGAAGAGGGACACTCCCAACTAATGAGCAACACAGAAGACCCATTGCTCTGCTGTGTAGTCCATAGTTGACACACTGCTCAGCAACATTTACATTTCTACCTTTCCAGCTACAACAATGGCTTGGTCACAGAATACAAACTGGAGATGCTTTATGGTCCTATGAAACAAGTGATCTGGTTCTATATTATAACCTATATTAAAGGTCTGATTGTAATGTGGAGATCGGTATGTAGCAACAAAAGAATCAAGAGTGCAGCCTTAATTTTACACATTTCCTGCATCAAGGAATCATTTAAACATTGTGTGGCCACGTTCCTATGCTATACAGAGATTGCTGTCATATCATGAAATATTTTTTAAAAAATGAAATAGATTGCAAAAAATATAATTTTACAAAAGAAACGGAAAATCTATTGTTCACTCAGCATCTCTATCTGGCCTGCAAAGGACCTGGTAGAAGCTCATCCCATGTCCCATCCACTGGACATTAGTGGGGGAGATTCCCTTGCACTGCTTATTCATTGGGAGGGTAAACAGCACACAGGAGGATCCCATGTTTTTTCTCCTGCAACTCTTCAAAGGCAACAGAGGGGTTTCTTCACATGGAAATTTAACCAAACCCACGGATGAATCAAGGCCAGGCCAGTTTGCCTTTCACTGTCCAGAGCTATGAAAGTCTTTGAAAATTCCAGCAAAATTGGTAATATTACAGCATATCACCCCCTTTCTCTCTTTTATTAAGCACAAGGTTACACTTTCATTATCTTTAAGCCACATATACTCACCAACATTTGTGATGTATAGTGGAAGCCAAAAGAGAAATGTATAGCTGACTAGTTTGGCAAACAGCAGACAAAGAGAGAATTCTACAACTCCCTATGGAAAATAAAAGAAAAATGTTATTTTTAAAAATGAAACAAAATCGAGACACAGACTAAGCACATTATGCGGTTTGTTTGCAGTAGAATCATTCCAGTACCAGTGAAATGTATTTCTGAATCACCTGACTCAGTCTTTTCGAGGCAACAATTTATGGGATCAGCACAAGAAGGCTAGGAAGAGGCAAAGCGACAACTTGTTCTCTTATTTCACTACTTTAGCACCAGAGAAAGCCCCAGGCAGAGCAAATATCTCTGGCGCACATGCTTTCTCTGGTAGAAGTCCAAGTCATAATTTCAATTAGATAAGGATGACAAACTTACAGGTATTCGCAAAGCTCCAGTGAAACTTATAGCAGACTTCCCTTTTTCAAGTCCCTCCAATATTTCATTCTTATCATGCAGTGGTTTTGTGCAGGTCTCGTTCTGAGGTAGCAGGCAATGCATCTCTGGATCCTGCAACATATCCAGTCAAACTCAGTGAAGGCAATAAGACCTGCATCTTCTTTGCAAACCCAATAATTTAAAAACTTTAACGAACTACAAACAGCCAAACAAATTTGGGTTTTTAAAATCTTAATTGCAAGCAGGAGATTTGCATATTCAAAATATCAGTGGGGCCATTTACACCTGGTTTTAGAATCATATTATTTGCAGAGAGGGAAACAATTTTCAAATGATACGTTTGGCTAAATATTTGTCTATGATAAAATGCCACATTGATTAATTAGTTCAGACACTGCAATATTGTCTTATTGGCTGAAATCCTGTTCCTTTGTTATGCAACTGGAAGGCATGGTATTCAACTGTTTTCAGCTGCCATATAACAGACTCCCCTTGTCAGGCAAAAACAAAACAAAAATGAAAAAATAAGGACGACAAAGACATTGTGGCAGCCAAAAAACTAGCTGCTATACTGTACTTTAATGTGAACATCTGTGGACAAGTCAGCTTCTTCAGACCTGTAAGATTCTTGAGTGGCCACTAAGCCAGCACATGCATACACTCCCAGGAATTGCAGCAGCAGCTCTTTAACTGCAGGCTAGAATTGAGTGAATGTTATACCTTCCTTCTGCATAGATAAGAAATAGGGATTCGGCCATCAGCTGGTATCAAGAGGACAAAGCTCTTGGCTAGAAGCTTTGCCCACCCAAGTTGGGGACCACCTTCTTCTTTCTTCTGGACATGGACAAGATTATCCCTAACTTTAATAATTCATATTATGTATTACTGAACCAACCACACTGTAACAGAAGGAGATTCACCTCTGGAGTTAAAGAAAAAACAACCATAGGTGAACACCTCCAATACTGTCAAAAGAAAATACATTAACACACAAGTTTCAAAATAATTATCTTTGAAATTATTATTTAATCATTCAAGTGTGTAAATTAGCTACTAAATCTAACCTATTGAACAAACCTCTACATTGAACAACCTTGCATGTGAGAAAGACTAATTCCCCCAAATTCTATTAGCATAACAATATACAAGGAAACAGATCTTGTTGTAGAGATATTCTACTCTGAGCAGGAGTGGTAAGCCATGAACCATGAGCCATGATGAGCCACCATTTTTGTGGTCCATAGCCGTCTCTAAGGCAAACTGCTGTCTTCATGGCGAAACAATATTAAGTTTGTGCAGAAGATCGGTATTAAATACACTGTGAGGAACAGCATGTCCCCCTTTATTTTATTCTGTCTGCATGTTAGAAACATTCTAAATCAGGATTTGTACATGCATCCAGCATATTTTGTTCACTGTGTAAAAAAAGCTAAAGGTTAGTTTCCCCCTGCATTTACGTGCTAGTCGTGTCCGACTCTAGGGGCGGTGCTCATCTCTGTTTCGGCATGGCTGAATGGATTTCTGCGCACAAAACACTGTTTACGTTCTCACTTTTTATGGCAGTACCTCTTTATCTACTTGCGTTTACATGCTTTCAAACTGCTAGGCTGGCAGGAGCTGAGATTAACAGCAGGAGGTCACTCCACTGCATGGCACCCAGGATTTGAGGTGCTGAGTTGCCGACTTTGCAGATGCCATTTCAGCGCTCTAGCCTGCTGAGCCACTATGCACAGAGGACTAAAATTTACGCTTGCTAGGGCAGCATGGTTAACTTTACACCCAATAAGGTTTTGAATAAAATACAAGTTGATGAACTTTGCCTAAAGGAACACGTCACATTAGCTCAATTGGTATTCAATATCAAATATATGTACTAAGAAACCTTCCATGTCTCACAGAGGAAAATGGCGATTCTCATACAGAAACCTTCTGTTTTCATTCTAAGAATCACTGCCTCAGCAGCACTGACTAATCCACTAGTAAACACTGATGTAAGCTGTAGTCAGCCGCTCTCTGTTGCATTCATTTATTCTGCAATAGGCAATGATGAGTGGGCTTCTGAAACATCTGTATGAGCAAACTAACAACAACTATGTGTTGTGATAAACTTTAGAACACTTAATAGAAGCAATATTTAATCCTGTACTAAGTGATACTTATAAAATAACCAGTGCGCAGGCTTGTTGAGCCACATTCATCATTAGAATAAGTAAATACTTGGGGCTGCAAAACAAAACAGGCAATGGCTGAAATCCTGCTGTGTAGTTACACGAAAGATGTAACTTTGGGAAACAAATTACTCTAAGTTAAGAAATCTCCATTTCCATGCAACTCAGCATGCAACCGATAATGACTATAGAAATTCCTTAAAGCAATTGCCTGAAGCCAAAGATTCATCAAGAACAAATGACATAAACTCGGGTTATATACTTTTCCAAACAAAAACAGAACAAATGTGATTAAGGAAATATGATAAACCATGCAAAGCAACCCAATTTTTATACTGTAGCTCTCAAAACATTATAAAATGATTTTTTTTACCTCAAATGAGCTTGTTTTCATAGTTATTAATTTCGGTTTCAGAATGATGAGTCTATTTGACCCATTCAGATAACTTTTTGAATCCTGAAAAAATATTTTAGGAGCACTATTAAAAATACAAAAATGACAAATCCAGTCTAGCATCAAGTTTCATTCAGGTTAACCAGATGCTCCAATATAAATACAGTACTGTTAAAGTTCACTTAAGGCCTTTTCATTTTTTCTACAATTCTCACCTCGAACCTTATCCAATATAATGTTTTTAAAGGAGCTATCTGTCTTAATTCTAATTTAACATATTGACAAAAAGGGGTGGGGAAAAGAGGACAAGATATTTTGGCACCTTTACAGTAAACAGATTTGCTTCCATGTGAACTTTTCTTGGATTAAAATCCATTGGTGTAGCTGTGTCTGAGAATGTGGGGCTTATGAGCAGTTGCTCATATGGGGGGGGGGGAAATCTGATAGTCTTTATATGCCACAATGTGTTATTCTCAGCATGGAATACATAGAGCCATATTGCTAATTAGGTCTGGTCACAGGGATCATGGAACCCCTCTGTCACAGCAGCTCCATTGGCTGCCAATCCATTTCAAGGCACAATTGAAACTGCTAGTTCAAACTGATAAAGCCTAAACAGCTTGGGTCCAAGATATCTCAAGGAGTGTGTTTCCTTTTATGAGCCTACTTGGGTGTTAAGATCATCAGGAGAGGCCTGCCTCTTAATCCTACCACCTTCATGGATGCATGGGAGAGGACCAGGGCCATAGTGACCTATAGCCAGGCAGCTGCACTTCCAAGAACCCCTGCAGCACTTCAGTCTTTCACTCCACTATTCCTGACAGCCTGATACTAGACCATAGAACATAGATGTATATCCATTTTGAGGGTCATCTGAAGAATTCTATTCACAATTAAAGTACAGTGGTACCTCGAGTTACAAAATTCATTCCTCGGGATATTCTGTATTGCAAAAACTTTCACAACACAGATCCAAACGGGGCACAAGGCACTCTGGGAATTGAAGTCTTCCTCAAAACTTTTGTATCTCAAGTTTCTCCATAGAGAATTTCCATAACTCGAGTTTTTGTACAAGTTTTTTTTTCAGACGGAAGTCCATTTTTTCAGATGGACTTCCTTTGTATCTAGAGTTTTTCGTATCTCGAGGTACCACTATACCTCTAACCATTGGAGCCTTAGGGTGCCTCAGCAAAAACTTAATAGGCCCCTAGCTAGGCTTCAGCCTAGTCAGGCTTATGAATAATAAGGCTTTGGAGCAGGCCTTTTCTGTTGCTGATCTCAGAGTTTGAAATTCCCTCCCACAGGTCAGACTAGTTCCATCTTGGCTGTCCTTTCACAAACAGGTCAATACCTTTCTCTTCAGGCAAGCATTCCCTCTGTGACTGCCTGCCTGAGTGGGGATTTTTAAATGGATTTTGTGCCTTACTGCTTTGACTGTGTTTTTGGTGTTGCTTTTATTTACTGTTGTTTGGGGGTGGTATTTCCTGGATCCTTTTTCAGTATGTGTATAGCTACTGTTTTTAGCTTTAAATATTGTCTTTTAATCATGTAAGCTGCCTTGGGCCCTTTTTAAGGAAAAAGGTGGGGTAAAAATAAAATAAAATAAAATAATTTACATCTCTTGCCAACTGATGTAGATAGGTCACTAAGCTGCAAATTAGACCTGTCCCTTCTACGAAGGAAGGTGAGCCTCTTAGTGTAGGGGGATAGGTAAGATAAGATTATACCAGAGGAATGCAAACAACAACAACAACAAGAACCACCACCACCACCACCACCACAACAGAACCCACCACATCTGTATTTGTCTGAAGAGTGTAAATAAAAAAGAGAGAGAGAACGGGGAAGGGCTCTGACCTGTCGTAATGGGTGAAACCTGGTACCATCAATTATTGCTCAACTTCTAGTGCACAGGAAAAGCACCCTCCAGTTTCCTTCCTTTTACCTCTGGAAGCTGCATAATTTACTCCTTGCAAACCTCCAGTCCTTCTTGGAGCTTAGTCTGCATTTGCTGCCACTGTTGCCTTCTGCAAACAGTCATCCCTGGATCCTTTGAAACAGAAGCTGTTGTTCTGGATTTTTAATCTCTAAAGCAAAATTTAGTGCTTTGGAAAGCTGGAAGCTGAGTCATGGCAACTGGACTTAATTTCTTGAGAGACTGAAACATTTCTCTGCTCATCCAAGTTGCTTCGTCAGTCTGACAAAGATGCTTGGATGAGCAGTGAAACGTTTCAATCTCTTAAGAAAATAAGTCCAGTTGCCATGACTCAACTTTCAGTTAAACTCAGCTGGATGACTGAGAATCTTCACAGACATAGTGCTTTGGAAAGCACAGATTTGATAGGAGCATACTCTCAGAACTGATTTTCTTCTGATCAGTTATGAAATGGAGAAATAGACCTGCTTTGCTTGGTCTTCTGGACCCAAACCTTATCTCTAGGTTATACCTACATGCACATCTACCTACTACTTCTCTGTCTGGATTACAAAAGCTGTATTATGTGCGCAAAACAGTTAATGTATGAAAATTCCCCCTTCCCTCAGTTTTGGCTCAGATGCCTTTATTAAGCTCAAACCAGTAACTCCAGAGTAATAGGCTAATCCCTAAATCACACAGAAATGGTTTTCAAAAAGAAAAAAAAAGAAGAGAGAGAGAGAGAGAGAGAGAGAGAGAGAGAGAGAGAGAGAGAGAGAGAAGGAGAAAAGGAATTCTTTTTCCACTAGAGCATTCACTCTGACCCACTGTTTTTCCTTCTTCTATATCTCTAAACATCTTGGCTGTAAACTACTACAAAACAGAACATGGAAAAATGAAATCAATTACGTTCTTCAAATGTTTAACTTACACTAGATGACAATGTACTTGCACAGTTCACATCCTTAGGATCTGAAATAAAGCAGAAGAGAATAGGATTTATGGAAGTGCATATTATTATTTTTCAAAGTGCCACTACATGCAGCAAATGAAATTCATGTTGCACTGCAATGCTTGTTGAACTTGGGAGTTGTATAAGCTGTTGAGAAATTTGCAGCAGGGTGGGCATCTTATTAAGGGAAAAGTTCCCAGAATCAGTTGTGTGATCAGTTGCACAACCAATATGCAGTGAATTATGAAGTCAGTTGAACACTATCAGGCATACGGATGGCAGGGTATAAATGCCCTGTTAATTTCGTCAAGTGTAATTTTATGCGGCTCCAAGAGCAATAGGATTTCAGCCAATAACTAAAAACACTTATTATCATTAAACAAATGTGCTTCTGTCTGCATGCAAAACAACGTTTTAGTACTTGGGCTTTGTGAAATGCAAGTCACCCATGAACTTAATTGAGATTTATAACCATACCTGAAAATGGGGATAAAAGTTTAGAATTACATACACATTTTATCCTATTTGCTCATTTAGTCTCATCTCAGCCCCACTGTTTTTTCTTGTTTTTTTGTTTTGTTTTTTTGTACATTGTGAAAATTATGCTAGGGCTGTTGTTTACAGATAGAAGGCAGGGGAGGTTTCTGTGATTATGAACAAACCAAGTTGTTAAATCATATTATTCCAGCTGATAACATATATTTTCATTATAGATACTTACGTTCAATAAGAAACAGGAAACAGACTATTCCCATTAGGGATATTATAATACCAGGCACAACAAAAGACAGACCCCAGCAAGCAGACACCCAGTAGCCAGCGATTAAAGATCCTAAAATATTCCCTACTGAAGTATGGGAGTTCCACAGTCCCATTATCAATCCTCTCCTAAAACAAATGAAAGAGAAAAGCATTTTAACTGCATCGACACTTACTGTAAAACAGAGAGTCATTAGTGCATTTAAATTCCAATTATTTCAGATTCTTCTTTGGTACAAGTAGAGTGCTGGGTTCTAAATGCTTCTCAACAGCTTCCTGAGAGGAAGGATAACATTCCTTCCCACCTTTTTCATTTACAAAAGCCACTCAGCGGCTCAATTCTGCCTCAGCATGGATGATGGTACAAAACCATCCACTGCACCTGACAATACTGCTGGCTAGTTGAGGGGAAGGAGCAAGACTTCATGGCAAGCTTGGTCCTCCAGCCTCTCAGCCCCACTGGTCACTATTGTACTTGGCACATGCTCCAACAAATGCTGTAAGGCAGAAACAGTGCAACACATGCTAGAAGCAGGCATGTCCAGATGTTTTGGACCACAGCTCCCACAGTTCTTTGTCATTGGCAGTCTAAGCTTTGAATTCTGGGAGTTGTGGTCCCAAACATCTGGAGGGCCTAAGTTTGGACATGCCTGTGCTAGAGGGCATGATCTGCTTCTCAGTCAAGAGTCTTCCCTAATAGCACTGTGTGCCTGTGCGATGTTGTAGGGAGACAAGTAGGTGAGACAGCCAGCTAGCCTAAGCTGACAACAACTCCCGGCTTGTCAGTTTAGGACAACAGAGGCTAGTGATAAGACCAAAGCCAATCCAAACATTGCCCAATATTCTATTGTGAAACTATGTGCATGCAACCTGTAGTTGTACCTTCAGAAGCTGCACTAATGTTGGGCTGGAAGTGCAATCCCCAAAGCCCTTCTGACAAAAAATTTGCATGGTTAGTGGTCCAAGGGAAACACAACCTCACAATTCCATAGTGCAATTCCTTGTTGCTAGGTTTAGCACCTGGCACAGTTAATGCTGGCATAATTTTGTTAAACTGGCACAAACAGGATACTGACCATTGGAAAGAAGTAACTACCTGAAATGACCACCTTGCCTTATATAATAATAGGGCCAGCCCTGCTATTAATTCCCTGCAGTCCAGAAATACAGGCTCCCTCCATTTGCATTGGTTGGTTCTGTACAAAATGAAACAGTGAATGGGATGGATATGTCATCTGAATGAATAGTGCAGTATGTATATACTTAATAAAAGGAGCCATTTTGTAAGCATGGTTTTCAGGAGAGCGTACCTGGAATGTGCAACTACGCTTATGTGGAAACTTCCCTGCAACAATTCATGACACTCCTGTTTCCCCCCCTGAAAACTTCAGATCTCATGATTATTATTATCTTTATTGTCTTCCAAAGAAGGAATATTTAATGCCATTATTTTACAGAAAAATATAGCATTTATAATTTATGACTGCTCTTGGAAGCAATTGAGTTGCTGGCCTATCAGTCTTGACCATTCAGAGTAGATAATGCCTGACCAAAAAAATAAAATAAAAAAATCCCCAACACGTACCCAAGATAAAAAAGATTATGGAAGACTTACCGTCCTTTCCCAAACCAGTTGCCAATGCAGGTAACCACACTGGGCCAGCCAGTGGTTTGCACAAAACCATTAGCTATCTGAAATAGTCACAGATGGAAAATCATGATTCTAAAGCAATTCTGAGCATTTCACAACCCAACAAACGGTCACTAAACACAGCTCTTGAAACTATTTGAACTTAGCAGCAAAATTAATGCCATAGCTTTTGGAAGCAGAGTTTACTACATTATTTATAAGTACATGATAGTGGATAGCCTTCTGATGTCCTGCTCATTTTCCTACCCTCCTGCTTTTTGAGTCCTATATTCCTTGAGAGATTATTCTTCCTTGACTGATTCAGATCCTACTAGACCCATTGGAAGGCTGGGAGGCATAGACGTTTCCCCTTCAAACAAAGGACTGATTACTTGCAATCTTGCATTGCATTCGTATTCTGGCTCCCTAAGAAGTAAGATTTGGCAGAGGATGCAATGCAGAATGGCCGGAGCAATGAAAATTGAGAAAGACATCAAACTATGCATGATTTAGGACTGAACAGTGCACAAGTAAGTACTGATGGCAAAAAATGAAATTTGGCATGGTAAGCAAGAACCTACGTCGTTTCCATGGCAAAAAATTGATGGAATCAAAGTAAATTGATCCATCTTTCAGGAGTCCTCATATTTGCAGAAAAGGCAGCAGTGGCTTATAGATCTTGATGAGGGCAGGCCCTCCTCACCCAAATCAGCACACATCTATGATTAAGTGTTTATAAGCCAGTTATCAAAGAACACACCTGCCTGACTAGCTTCTCAGATCATCACTCAAACTCTCTGTGACTTATACTGGTTTACACTATTAGGGATAAAGGTGACTGTTCTTTTCCTAGTCCTAAGGATCTCCCCCCTATTAGGGGGTGAAGATGAGATTATCTACGAGGCTGACTACCTATATGATGTCATCAGCTATAGGTCTGATCTGTTTCTCTTCCTCTCTAAGGGCTTGGTTCCATGGCTTGGCTGCAGCAGGCTGGTCCAGTCTAAACAGGATTGCTTACAGTTGGGTGGATATTCAGTATGTCATGTGGTGAGACCTTTGCATTCAGATGGCATAGCAACTCCATTGGGTCCACTGTACCTTTCAGAGAAATTTTTTTAAAAATCTGAAGGTTTTCTCCAAGAAGCCGGAGGAGACTAGGAGATTTTGCCCTCCTATTCTTTACAGTTCAGGAAGCCAATTTGCTTTGCCAGGGACAGAACAAAAATCTCCTTTGTTGCCTCCTCTGGTCTTTTCTCACTTGGACTAAACGGCCCTTTGGTTTGATCCAGTAATCCAGAAGTTTTTTAATTGATACAATTTAGATTGTGGGTCTTCTGATGGCAATTTTAGTGTGATGATTTTAGTATAAGGTTTTTATTATTGTTTTAATTATTTATTGTTGTTTGATGTTTTTAACTGTTTTAATTCTTTGATTGGAAGCCGCCCAGAGACCTTTGGGTAGTGGGCGGCATGTAACTTGTAAAAATAAATAAATAAATAAATAAATAAATAAATAAATAAATAAATAAATAATCCCCCCACTTTCGGAAAGCTGGACTCAACAGACTTGGGTTGAAGGAAAGCACTTTCTTATATCCTTGCCCTATAATGGGAATTTGAATGAACATCAGAGGAAAATTCTTGTAGGTCAGCCTACCTGAGCCACAATGTAGAACCACAGACTGTGTATGTTGTAGAAATAGCCAAATCCAAACATTGCTGTGAAGAGTCCACTGGCAAACATTCCTCCTGTGAGATAATACCGGATTGGCAAACGCTCTCCTATCACGCCGCTTTGGATTAGAGACAGATTTGTTTTGAATCCATATTAATCAAACTTACTGACATAATAAAGTATTAAGGTTTGACATGAGAATGCATTTGACAAGTTAAAATCAAAATCCACCCAATATTGGATTCACTGGCAAAAGGGCAATGTTGTTACAAGACTGGGTTTCAAGAACAGTATGAGAGAGTGTGTGTGTAGGGGGGAATGTTGTCATCTTTTGCAAAAATAGAAGTGGTTTCTGCAACAAGTATAGGTACTTCGCCATTTCTTGGCGATTCTGGGGTGTGATAGTGCTTTTATATGTTTTTATACTGTTTATTGTATTAATTAGTATACTGTCTTTACTTAATTCTTGATTGTTGATTTGTTTGCTGGCGCATGTAGCCTCGTTGTTATCCGCCTAGAGTTCAAATTTGAAGATGGGCGGGATATAAATGCACCAATAAATAAATAAATAAATAAACAATTATCATAAAAGAAAAAAGAGGCACCAAATAGAAGCTCCTACATCAGAAAGCACAGACTGAGGGCTATATCTAATATTGAACTAATTGATGACGGGTGGAGGGGGGAAATGGATATTTCCTCTTTCTCCCTCCAGACTCTGCATCTCCCCAAAACTAGACTTCAGGAGCAAGTTTTGCGGAGACATGGGAGGCCCTCACAGGCAGACAAGGATCATGCCTTGTTCCTCCTGCTGCTGGAAGCAGATCTGTCAGTGGAAAGGCAATGTTGGACCCTAGCCAGATGCACTTCTTTGTTTCTTGAATTTATGTACCGCCCATCTGGCATCCATGCCACTCTGGGCGGTTAACAACAGTGCAGATAAACAGAAAAGGAACAATAATTAAGTCAGCACAGATCCTACAGATAAAACAACAACAAACCAAGCAGTTATTTACAAAGTTAGTGTACAGGTTTAAAAGAAAAGAGACGGCGGAGGAGAGTTCTTAGCAGCTGGAGACAACACTGCCTTAAGACGTCACAGGCTGTGGGATAGCCTGTCTGAATGGCCATGTTTTAAAGGACTTTTTAAAGGTCCCCAGTGAGGGGGTCAGGCAAATTTTGGGCAGTAAGGTGTTCTAGAGACAATGAACAACTGCCAAGAAAGAGTGGTTCCTGGTCTTTTCTTTTGGGGCTTCTCTCAGGGTCAGGGTTCTCAACTGTCCTGCCTGGGTATACAGGCAGTTCTTGCTGGAAGAAGGCTTTTCCCCCCAGGTAACTTCATTTTATAAAGTACCATCTAGGTATGATAAACCTGATTTCTTTTGCAAATTTATTCTGAAAATATCAATTCCTATATCATGGATTCCTTAGACACAGTGATTCAAAACTATTAATAAAGCATAGCAGACTACAGATTACTATTAATCTGAGGTTTGCTAGAACACCCAGAACATAAGGAGATGGGTCCGAAAACCACAAGTTGAATGAAAATAGGTGTTATTGATTAAGAACCCAGAAACATGTACATTTGTCACTGAAAGTCAAGCTCTGGCCTCAAATGGATTGAAAAGTATGCAAATATTTTGTTTTAATATCTAATTTCATTTCCTCCAACAGCTGATCTGGGTGTTTTAAGGAGCATAAACAGTATCCAGTTGTTTCTTGTAATAAATGGTTAAAATGTCCTGTTGTGGATAATCAAAGCCAGCGAACCTGAATCTCTTCAGAATCTGAGAGGATATCACAGAAAATGGCTGCTCTGGGGCTGTGAGGGCGCTGTGGAGGCTGGGTTAAAAACAGGTATATCAAACAGCCTCTTGGACCTCCTAAACCAAATCCTCAAACAGTTAATCACTTTTGATTAATACAATGATCATTAAATTAATTTCCCCCACTTCAATATCTATATCCAATTTTTCTAATTAACTCTTAATCAACTCCCCTCCCTCCAAGTCAGCTTAGCCTTCTCCCCACTTCAGACTTAAACTATCAGCACACAGTGTTTATTTCCATTTTGGATACATGCGCCCCACTCTGGACACTCATGTGTGTGTACATACAACTCTCTCTTCTGTCCTTCCCCACCCTCTTGTTTCTTCTTGCCATCCTGCAAAGTTTCTCTCCAAACCCCTGCTACATCACCAAGCTCCCCAGTGCTTTCCAGTCCCCATGTTGTACTCTGTGCTATTCTCCCTGCTCCCCCATGTTCTCAGTCCACTGTGTCATTCCCATCCTCCTCCACCATTTTTCCTGCCTGTGTTTTAATAACCAGCAGTTTACCTGGAGTCATACAGCACCTTATGCAATCCTAGAGGAATTAAGATAGTGGGGCATCTGGGTTTAGCAATATACCTGAGCTAAGAGTGGGGTGTTCAAAAACATCCAATGTTTTAAAGACTTCCACTCTTTTTATTCAAGAGCAAATCTTTATGCTTGTCATTTGGCAAGACAAATAAGAGCAAACAAAGGTGGCTCTTCATAGATGCAATCCATCTCAGTCCTTGTTAGCAATAAAGATGGAATTTTGACTCTTTACATTTGAATCAACATTAGCTTTGTTGTGTTATTATAACAGGGAATACTATAGATTCCTAATCCAAGATTCTAGCATGCACACACCTCTCAGCATTTTGTCTCTGTTTAAAACTAATCCCTTCAGTGCTGCCAAGAAACATGGAACCAAGCACAGCAATTAAAAAGTTGAAACCACAATGCAGCTTTTAAAAAAGCGAGAGAGAAAATAACAGTTAATTTTACCTCAGATACATCCCAACTGCATAAGCACATAAGAATGAATAGTCTAGGGCTCCCAGTAACTGCTTGTAGTTACTCTTATCTAAAAAACAAACAAAAAATGAAACTGTTCATGTGACTTTCTTTGAGCTTAAGACAATATCTGAAAATAGCAATTATTTAATTAATTGTAATTTGCAACTGTTGTAAACTGCACAGAGTTCTTCTGGAAGATGGGTGGTATAAAAGTGTATAAATAAATACATGATAAATAAATACATGAAGCTGTGTGGATGAACAGTGAAACGTTTCTATCTCTCAAAAAAGAAGTCCAGTAGCCATGACTCAACTCCCAGATAAACTCACCTGGATGACTGAGAATCTTCACAGACATGATAAATAAATAACTATTTAACATATGAGACATATTCATCCTTGGCATAACTTCAAAGAGGACCTTTGGCAGATCAAACAAAAATAGTCGGCTCTCTGGGAAAGCTCTATTTAATCAGATTACCTCTATGTAATGCTACACTAGGAACTTTTATTGTGGAAGTTGACAATCTGACATAATGGACAAAAACAATATAGTCTTCGGTGCAGTATCATGTAGTGGACAGTGATGGACTAAGGCAGGCACGTCCTAACTTTGGCCATCCAGATGTTTTGGACCACAACTCCAACAGTCCTTTGCCATTGGCAATCTAAGCTTAGAACTTTGGGATTTGTGGTCCAAAACATCAGGAGGGCCAAAGTTTGGACATGCCTGGACTAAGGCTAAGGAGCCCAGGATCCAAATCCTCACTCAGCCATGAACATTCATTGTGGGCTGTTAACTGGTAAAAACACTTCTGAAATATTTCCCATACTTTGTGATAAGTAAGAATTGACGTGGCAGCACATAGTGCATGCTACAACATCCTAGACCTTTTGGGACAGAAATGTATGTAATGTCTGCATGTAACATTTGTATCTGCAACTAATAGTCACCAATATTCTTGACCATCACATAACTTGAGTGATGTACTTGGCTTCAGTGAATGCCTGGAAGATAGGGTGGGAGCAGAATGGATGCAAAAACAGCACCCCAGCTTCTAGAAATATTATCCGAACACAACGAAACAGCAACATGCACAAATTCTGCCTGTAAAGTCTGATACTTTAAGAAACCAAGCTCTGTGTAGATGTGAATGCATAGAGGTAGGTAATGTCAGTGGGTCTGATCAAATTCTTTCCCCATGAACTTAGGCACTGAACATGAATATGTCCTGAAAACAGAGAAGTTACTGTTGGTATCATGATGACTGCCACTCACATAGGGTAAAATAGTAAGCAGAAACAGAATGTGCAATTAACATTTAAAGACACATTTTTCAGAAGATCCCAAGGCAGCTAACACCAATCGATTAACAACAATGGCGACAATGTCTCTTGTACAGTCACAATGGGGTGTGTGTGGAGAAAGTGAACAAATTATACTTGAAGCTTCACATTTAAAAACCTCTCTTGCTCCTGGATGTATTTTCCTATTCTTTTCAATAAGTAGCCAGCTGAAGTGCCTTTTGCATGGTTTTCACATAGAGCTGCACTACAGGAATGTATAACATTTTCTTGCTCTGCAATTTACTTCATCTTGTGCAGTTTTAAGGAATTAAAGTCTGCTACTCACCAAATGGCTCCCAACCACAGAGTGATTCATTAGATAAGCTCTTAATAGGCTGGATCTGGATGCCATGTTCTTTGTCAATAACTTGTGAGGTAGGGCAGTGCTTATGCAGTTCTCCCTAAATTAGATTTCAAAATCTCATTATTACTATATGACAGGTACAATTTTATTACTAGTTTTTTAAAAAGAACAATAGAAAAATTTCACCGTATAGAATGTTTTTCTCTAGCAAGGTTTCAGACGATTTACTGGGCTGTCTTTCAATCATAAAACATTTTGAACAATTTTAGTATAAGACACCTTTCCATGTACTTTTAAATATATATATACATATATACATAGCCTTTTAAAAAGAGAATACAAAATGCAGTGATATGATATAGAAGTTACCAATTTTTGTGGTTAAAAAAGCAGGCTATGATTACTTTGAGAAATCAGTTGATGGAGTATGTCGAGTAAAATATAAGACAACAATAGAAAGGGAAATACAAAACAAAACAATATAAAGTTGAAAATAATCCTTGATAGTGATGGAGAGCATAGTATATTTTGAGGTATCTTTGCATTTTAGTTTTTGTTTCTGTTGTTAAATTTTGTTTATTATGGAAAAATTAAACAACCAACAGATTTCTCAGAACTGAGTTTTCTCTAAAAACAGATACTTGTTCTGAGAATGCCTTGTTTGAGTCTCGAAAAGACGGGCTCTCCTGCTTCTGGATGCCACCATGCCACTGAACAATGCTACTACCAGTCAGTGAGGGAGCAATTGGGGAGCAATAAAACTTTTCCTCACACTTTTCCCAGTTGCCTATTCCTAGTGTACATAATAAGCCAAAGAGTTTTCAAACTACGAGTGACAAAAATGAGGAATACACTTATAGTTATGGCCTGTCACCACAGCAAACAAGTTATTCTAATTTCTTAGAAAATTAGCAGATTGCAGTGTCTAATCACAGATAATTTTAAATGGGGTTTTACAGCTGGCAACCACGATCACTGGTTAAATTACAGTACTGCGGCCATGATTCTGCTCATGACCTCAATTTGATCCTGACAGGCTCAAGTACCCAGCTCAAGATTGACTCAAATATCCACTCTTCTGAGGTCAATAAATTAAGTACCCGACTTCTGGGGTAGGTCAATGTGTCACCTGCCTAATTTAAAAAAAATGTAAACTGCTTAGAGATTCCTTTAAGCACCATGGGACAGTATATAAGCAGCACAGTTTTCTTTAAAAAAAACTTATACATACCCAAAGAAACAAGTGTGGGCAGAATCCATTATTATGCCCCCCTCCACAATAAAATGACCATAATCCAAAGAAAGGTAATTGTTAAATCTCTCAGAAATCAATATGGTTCCAGTTTGCAATCAGCCTGCGCATTTGATTTCAATGCAATTGGATGCATTTTCTAAAAATGGGCTGAGGCCAATGTATTGGATAGTGTTTATGGTGTTTTATATTTCTATCAGTGAGTCTTGTTTTTACAATGGTCACAATAATCCTGATATTCCTGTACCCTGTGTTTACTAGCTGACATTGTCGTGTGAGTGATTTGAACATTTCAGAGAAGTGGTACAGAAACAATGTGTTGGTTAATTGGATGCATATTATAGAACTTCACACTGGGTGTTTTGGTTTGTGTTTGTTCCTCTGTAGCATTGTTTGTTGGTACTTAACACACTCAAGAGAACTGAGAAATAATGAGGCATTCATCCATTCATTTATTAAAAACTTTTTTCATCCAAAAGAGGGATCTAGTACTGCATGTCATAATTCAAACACCAACTACATTAAAACAATTAAAATACAATAAAAAACCACATTCCTTTCTTGTATATCTTCCTTTAATATCTGGTAAATAGGTAATGTTTTGTTGCTAGTTTTATTTAAGGAGTGAGGAAAAACTACAGAAACCTACACTACCGGGTGCAGTCATTAGATATCGAATTCCGGGTCCTCAGACATTATAGGGCTACAAATATCCATCATTACCAGCATGAGAAGTGGCCAGGAATGACAAGAAATATAGTCCCACAAAATACAGGGACCAAAGTTGTTTAGAAAGTTGGACTAGAAGTAGGGGCTCTTGGCCTTAACCTGCCAGAAAGCTGTAGCTGATCTCCAGAACTAGCCTTCTACATACACAAAAAAGATAAAGGAAATGGAAAAGACAGAGGAACAAACTACATACTTAATGTCATGCTGAGGTACACAGAGGATGAGACGGATGTATATTAAAAAGAGGAAAGAAGCAGTGGAATACAGATAAGTGACATGATATGGAGTTGCTTGTCTCTGGCTCAAACTCTGGTTCTAACATATCATTGCATTTGTAGTACTGGTCGGATCACCTGCCTCAAACATAATGAGACTGGTAGGCAAAAGTGAAAGAGGGTCTTACTTACCTAGAACCAAACTTTACATCTTTTTCCTTGCCTTTGTATATGTAGTCTTTCTATGGACATATTCATGTGTATATTGTCGTCTTTAAGTGCCATGTCCTCATAGAACGTTGGCGATCAGTAAACATAATATGTTTTTTTAAAATCTAAATCTATTCTAAATTGAGACACTGTGTCTACTGAGAACCATTGGTTTAAATTCCTAAGCTAAAACGTTCTTTTATGCCCCGGGCCATGCTTCCCATCTATTTTGCCTTGAAGGATAGCCTGCAGCAGATGGTATTTATTACTGCACATTATGTGACCAAAATATTGTAAGTTTCTTCTCCTTATGGTATGTAGAATTTCTGGATTTTTATTCAGGCACTGTAATATGGCCACATTAATGACGCTGGCTGCCCAAGGTATTTTCAGAATTCTTCTGTCTATCCATATTTCAAATGCTTCCAGCTTCCTGTCTAATGCATCTGTAAGGGTCCAAGTTTCAACTGCATATATGCTGGCAACACAACTAATGGTCTGCAGTACAACTTTAGTCATACATCAGCCCATAATATAGTCATCTGTACTTTTATTACCACGTGACAGGTATGGTGTTCTTACTGCATTACACTGTAACATATATAACAATTACACTTTTATAGAACATAAAAATGTACTTCCTTGTTTGACATCAGCAGAATGTCAGAAAGTCATTTCCTTGTTACTTACTTTAACGATACTGATGGGCTTCCGTGACAAGTGGAAACTAACATACAGCATAAAAGTTAGGACAAAGGTAAAAGCCCTGTACCTGTAACAGAAGAAGACTTGCATGTTTCACAGCTCTCTTATGTGCCAGAAGCATATTTCAAATCATTTTAGATTTGTTCAATTGTTAAATCACTTTCTTCTTATGTGTATTTTCATTCTACACATCGATGTTGCGATTATTCAAACAAGGGCATAAAATTAAATAAATTGGATCCTGTATTGCACAACCCTTTAAAAATGTTCTACCAATGAAAAGGCCATTGCAGTTTATTACTATATGGAAAGAACTCTGTCATCATTTCTAAAAGAAACAATAAAAGAAGGATGTTTACGCTTAGTTAGGGGTTGACGTTCAAACTCGTCACCTTAAATATCTCTATTATGTTCTACCTCAAGAGCTGTATGAATAGAAACCTACATGCTTTATCTCAGTGCAGATCTGATTAAGAGAAAGTCCAAACAAGAACAGGCCGTGTGTCCTTCTCAAACACATAAAAGACTAAGGACGGCAATGTGTGGGTGGCCCTTCAAATGTTGTTGGACCACAACATTCATACACAGCCTAGTTACAACTCAACAACATGGAAGGGGCAACACATATTTCACTAGCTGTTCGACTGAAACTTACCACTGTTCTCTAGTAAATGAAGTGATGAAATGAATCCCAGGTGGAAGGTTAGCCATTTACTCAGCCCCCAATTTGAAAGTCCAGTTATCCTGGTGCTCTGGATACTTATTCCCAATTTTCAGGAAAACAGAGGGTCACATTGACCAGTGTTGTTTATGTTTCTTCCTTGATGTTATCAACCATTGCTGTGACTGACTAGTTCTTCTCCTGGGTGCACAGAAAGAGTTTGCCAAAGTTAACTCACTTTAGAGACAACATTTCTATAGCAATTATAATAATCATAACCATGAGCTGTCAAGTCAGTTCTGACTTATGGTGACAATTTTCAGGGTTTTCACAGCAGAAAATACTTAGTAGTGATTTACCATTCCCTTCTTCTTTGGGTGCTCTGGGACTGTGCAGATTGCCCAAGGATAAATAGGCCACCTTTGCTCATAGGAGACACAGTAGGGAATTGAGCTCACAAACTCAGACACCTATACCACTGAGCTATCAGACAGCCAATAACTTCATGCTGCCAAATCAATTCTGATTTATGATAACCCTTCCCAGGGTTTTCTACACAGAAAATATACAGAAGCAGTGACTGTTCCCTTCTTCTGGAGGCACTCTGTGACAGTCATGCACACAGTCCCAGCAGTGTACATACCATACGACTATCCATACAAATATATTGTTACAAAAAAGGAGGAAAAAAAGAAACAATTTAAAAATGTTCTGTGTGATTAGGCCCTAAACTGAACTTCTTGGGGACAAACTAAAAAGTATTCACGAATACAGCCCAATCCGATGCCTGTATACATGAAAATAAACTTGCTCTGTTGAACAGGGGTTATTTACAAGGTAATGTTGCATAACTGTGTAATTAATTAATTATAGTACCTCCTCTGAACTTGAGCATAGGCGCTCTGTTGTAGGAGAGGGTGTATACAGATGAAATTCTAGAAAATTCTTCTTTTCATTATGCAGAATCTACACAGCTGTGAAGGAAGAAAGAGTGAGGAAAACAATTCTAATGAAGTATGAAAATATTTCCAAAATTTGCTTAGTAACTATATTTTTCTGAATTGGAAATAGATCTAGTGAAGTGTAAATTCAGTTCTAAGAAATTTGAGTTATGAATTTGAAGCTTGGTCTTAGAACTTGCATCTTTCTGGTTAAACAAATCATCACAAAAACATGTCATTGAAGAAGGATAACAAAATAGTGGGACTGTAAGGTCTAAACATGTTACTTGTGAGAAGCATATTTCTAGCATATTTGTGCTGGTGCTGAGATCTCCAGATCTATTCATCATAGGAAGGAGACATTAAGGAAAAAAAAACTAGGGTGAAAACCAATGTTTAGTTTTAGTGTAGATATATTTTCACATAGTGTATCACCTGAAAATGAGATGTTGTTTTGTTGTTGCAGCTATAAAACTGCTTCCAACCTATGGCAACCCTAAGAATAATTTGCCTCCCAAAGGCCTTAGCATTAACAGCCCTGATGAGGTCTTGGATGCTCCAGGCCATGGCCGCTTACAATGGCTGAGATCTAGTGCAACAACTAGAAGAGGTCCACTGAATCAATGGACTTTACAAAGGAAGTAAATCCTCACTGAGTCAGCTGGCCTACTCTGGTGTGACTTACTACTGGATTTCACTTAATTCTTCACACATTTTTATTGTTGTGCCCCCCCCCAATCTGTCGCCCACAACTTTTCCACACCTTGTGCCAAAATGTACTCTACAGTTCTTATTGTCTTGGAAGCAAAATGCCACAAGCATTCATTAAAAGAAGTGGACCCCATTTCAACTCAAGTTCAAATAACAGTTCTTCCTAAAGGAAGTGTGCAGATCAGCTGTGTGAGCTGGCAGTCTAGTAAAACAGGATACGCATTGTGTCAATTTGTACCTTCAGGTTACTGTAGCTAAGTCACATTTATTACTACTTAACCTCAGAAGTTGATATGAATTATCAATGTCAGATAAATGTATCTGAAAAACAGCTTTCCTCATTCACCCCAGGTTTTCATCTGGTAATGTAGAAGGAAACAAAGTTTGAAAAGCATAGGTAAATAAGAATGCTTTGGCTGTCATTGAAATGGGAACAATGAAGGCACCCGCCAGTTTGCCCAGGAAGGTATAATTTCACAAAGGTGGAAAGAACATAGCAGCATAATGACTCACTGGAAGAGTTCTTAAAAAGACATTATTTTATTTTAAACGATCCATCCGGAAAAACAGAGTAATTATTTGTGTAGAGCAATTTGGTAAATTCGGACCCAGTCAGCCAAGAGGGGCTTGTCCCCAGGTTAAGGATTGGGAGCTCAGAAGCTGAAGGGCGTTAAGATGTGCCCTAAATCAGTGTTCCCCGGATATAGTTGGATGTCACGATGACCCAGCATCCCCAGCCAGTAGGGCCAACGGCCAGGGATGCTGGGAGCTGAAATCCCAAACATCTGAAGTGCCCGCACCGGAGAGCCCCTGCTATCCAGGAAAAAGCAGCGAGGATGCGTCTGGGAGGAACGAAGGAACACGAATAGGAAGGAGGTCCTTCTGCCCAGGCACCATTGGCTCATAGGGTCGCCAGGCCGCCCTGCGGAGTAGCAGGTGCACCGCGGATCCCGGGAGACAGCCCGTGGCAGGAGGAGGAGGAGGAGAAGGGCGATCCCGCCGAAACAAACTCTCACCCCCACCGCCCCTGCTCAATACCGCTTCCCGAAGTTCCTGCCGCCGCCGCCTCTTCCTCCTTGGGAAGCCGAGCTCTCGGGACCAGAGGCGGAGAAGTCGGGAGCGATTCCTACCTGAAGGAACGATGCTGCCGTCGGCGACGACAGTAGTAGTAGTAGTAGTAGTAGCAGCAGCAACAGCTCTCGGCTCGTCGTTGGGAGGAGGCACCGTTTCCTGGCAGCCCCGTTTTAGCCGCGACTTCCTGCTTCAGGCGCGGCTGCGTTTCATTCAAGCCCAGCCAGTCCTTCCATAGGGCGAAAACCTGCTGGGCGGCCGCCCGGCCTCCCCTGGTTAGGAAACCACAACAACGCGGAGGGCCGAGGCATGGCTGGAGACGGCGAAGGTCAAGAGGCAGGGTGGGTGTGGGGGCCTGAAGGCCGGAGTATCATCTGATCTGATCTGATCTGATCTGATCTGATCTGATCGTCAGTATCATTTGATCGGATCTGTTGATCGCTAATTATTATTATTATTATTATTATTATTATTATTATTATTATTATTATTATTATTATTATTATTATTATTATTATTATTATTATTATTTAGTATTTAGAAGAAATTGGAGTTGACAAAGTCACCATCAGTCAGCTGCAGAAAGCCACCCTACTGGGATCTGCTGGTATAATTCGCGATACATCACTGAGTTCTAAATGTTTGGGAAGCATTCGACTAGTGATTTGCATTACAAAATCCAGCATAGTTAGCTGTGTGGTTAATTAATAATGATGATGATGATGATAATGATAATAATTCTTGCTGAACTGGAAGGAACTCAATGATCATCCCCCCAGCCCTTGTCAGGAGGCACAGTAGCACCCATTCCTAACCTCTAGCAACCAATGAGCTTTCTTTCTTTCTTTCTTTCTTTTTCTTTCAAATGGATTGGAGCAGCGTTCATTGTAAATTTATCAACTGGAACCATTCATAGCATTACTAGACGCTGTTTCCACGGAAGAGCAGGCAGAAATCCTGCAGGCATAGCTTTCCTCAGTAGGGGAGTGGGATTAAAATAACAACCTCCAACAAACAAACAAACAAAAAGAAACAACATCACACTCAATCCAAGCATATGTATCAAATAATCCCTTCTCTCTCTTACAGACCACTCAGATGCACAAATATTGAAGCTCAGAGGGTTCTTCTCCATTGTTTCCGTTTATATCATGAACTAAAGTATTAGTTTCCTATTGGCTATTTTTATTTATACAGTGCTGTCAATGTGCATTATACATTATAGTATAAATAAAAATAGAAGAAAGAATGACAGACAATTAAACAGATTATTGTGGGAGAACTGTTTTATGTATCTTTATTCCAGTCCATGGGAATTGTTCCCTAGTGTGTAATACACTGCAATCATATTTCAAATCCTATACACATTTATCAAGGGCTAGTCTCTTTAGTTATGGTGGGACTTACTTTTGAATAAATGTGTTTTAAGGCTGAACCCACAGACAAGCAAAAAAAATAAATAAATCTAAACTTACTAGCTGAGACACATCTGTTTGTTTAAGGCTGCAATTCTATGCACCCTGGTTTTAGGAATATCACAGGGTGCTGGCGAGATTTGCTATTGCATAAACATACCCAGCCATAAACCAAAGACTTATACAGATTAATCCTATGCACGTTTACTCAGGAGAATGTATACACGAAGTGCACGTATAGCTTAGTAGGATTGAGTCCCTGGCTGTAGAGGCTGGGAGACTGAATTCCCCTACACTATCTCCCAGGGGAAAGCCAGCACATGTGGCTTGACAGGCGTACATGTCCTGCTGCATGTGTAACTTTATGCAAATTGCATGGTAATGAAGGACCATCAGAAGGGGCAACTGGCACGCCACTTTTGAATATCATACTTTATAACCAGGAAATCCTGGAAAAGATGGCCGTAGGTTGGAATGTATTTGAGAGTGTACAAATAAGCCCACACATAGAATTTCAGTCTTAACAAAGGCAAGCCTGGGGTTCACAAGAGTATCCATAACTGCCTGTAATAAGAGTTTGCCAAACCTTGCAGAGTAAATCTGTTTAGGAGTGCAGCTAACCAGCCATTCCATTATCCAGGAATATTTTTTCTTGCTTTTATCTCTTACAGCCAGGCAGAATTCTGTACCAGCTCTTCCCAAACAGCACTCTCTGTGTATGCATCTATTTCTGCAAATTTCCCCTAAGCTGAGTTTTTCCCTTTTGTATGACTGAGGCAGTTTCAGTTAAGTAGGACAATGAGACACATAACTGAAATACTTTCCTTGCTTCAGGGAGGCAACTGCTGCTTCATCTCATTGTTTGACTCATGTTATTTCTCCTCCATGTCAACTAAGGTATGGCAGCAAGCAGGTTAGACAGGGAAACATGTTCCTCTGGGCACATCTATAGCCACTTGATAACTTTATCTGCTTATGTTCGGAGGTGGGAAAAATGAGTTAGCGATTTTTTAGAGATTTATATTTTGTGTATTTTGCATAGCAGCTACAGGAAGAGCATAGATGAGAAGATCACCTCATTTTTTTTTTAAAAAAAGTATGAAACAATGATGAATAGCTTGCCTACGGCTCGGAGTGTTAACTGAGATTTCAGACAGAAATGTTAGGCTTGTGAGATTATTCCTGGCAACCCAAGGCAAAATTAAAGGCATTCTAAGGGGGAAATCTTATAAATGGGCTTATGATTTACAAGCAGGAAAAACAACTCTGTCATGCATTGATTTGATATGATGCATATAAACCAATCGAGCAGAAGCACCATCTACTTTCATTCTCTGTAAAAACCATTTCCCTCTTGACACTGAGCTGGAGGTTCCCACATAACCAAATTTTAAATAATGCATGGTATGCAATTAGTACTCTGGGAGCTACTATACTGAAATCAGTATAGTACAGTACAGTATCATGTTCCTTTGTTTGAAGAACAGGGGTGTGACTTAAGAAGCAGCTTTTTACAACTGCCCTTCTTGCCTCTAACAAGACTCCTGCCCTGGCTGCAACATCTTCTAGCCATGAACTTTAAGAACATCATCTAACCAAGGACTTTAAAAGTAACCTCCTGGTAACTTCATCTAACCAAGGACTTTACAAGTAACCTCCTGGTAACATCTTTTACCATGTCTGAACTTCTGAGACCTGCTTTGAAGAAGGGTGATTTACACTCGAAAGCTTGCAATGTTCCTTTTCTAAAATTATTTTTAATAGTGGCCTATAAAGGAATTGCCTGTAACCTATTTTTGAAATCAGGGGGAAGCCAAGTTTATGTCAGGATCTAACAATCACATATGTTCATTTGGCAATGTGCCTATTTAGTCTTTTGGTCTAGTTTTATTTTCAACAACAGTCACTTGCCTGATATATCTATGATTCTAACTAGACTGTGTTGGCCGGTGGACACACAAATGTGTGTTATTGTTCACATGTTTCTCAGACAACTTTTTTCCAAAATGGATAACTTTACATTTTATAAAGAACAATTGTTTCCACATATAAGAATGTTGTATGTTTTCCCCTTGCCCCTTTAGCAGCTGAAAGTATATTTCTAAAATAATGTTTGAACTTTTGGTACAGCTCTGAGGAAGAGGGTTTTTGCCCTCGAAATATTAGCAACTTTTTGTCATTTCACTAATAGCCTAAAGGTATCGCCTGCTCTACTTTTTTTATTTGGTTTTGTGATGGCTACACAGCCCCCCCCCAATTTGTTTTGCTTCTATTAAAATAATAAAGCCTTCTATATGCTGTATCGGGAGTTCTATAGTGGAGTAATATTAAGGAGCCTTGGCATTCACATAGCTGCTTATATGGTTCTACTAAATTTTAGCTGTAAAAAGTTGATTCCACCTAGAGATAGTAATTAATAAAGGATATACAGTATATAAAACTAACAAAACTCTGTGTTTTCTTATATGATCAGATATTTCCGCCAACATTACTTCTGTGCTGTTTAAAAGGAAAACTTCTTTCAGTTAAAAATACTGTGTAGCTTTCCTGTCCCTCAGCATACACAGCCACAAGAAATATCTAACTATGAAAACATATTCATATGTGTGCATACAGTTTTGTTGGCCTCTGGCCTATACCTTGACATTCTAATGTAAGTTCTATGCTGGTATTATCCTATGACTACAGTGCAACTCTTACAGGTTTATAAAACAATTATGAAAAAAATTGAGAAGAAGGCCAAAACTACAAGAGGTTTTTTTAAAAAGTTGATTCATGTCTAAATTTACTATGGTTTTAAGAACAGCATTATATGTTGGTAATATGTACTGCATTTTAGAGATTCTTATTTATCGGCATACCAGTTTTATTTTATTTTATTTTATTTTATTTTACTTTAGAATATTTTACCCTGCCTTTCTCCTTGGAAAAGGACCCAAAGTGGCTTACAGTAAGGAGGGATAATATACGGTCCAGTACAATTAAGGCATGTTCAAGTATTAAGAACATGGAATGGGGGGAACATCTTGCAGCATTAAAAGACAATATTATATTAAAGCTACAAGAGAACGCAAGCAGTTAAAAGGAGAGTAAAATTCCGTGCAAAGTTATGAGTGATGGAAACGAACATTGAAAACATAGTGCCAATGTAATCACACAAGGTTACAAGCGGTTATAAACACAAAGTCTATGTGATCCTATAGATTCATATGAAAGACACATAGTAGGTAGTCCATCATTCAGGGAAAGCTTGCCTGTTTCCGGAAAGACATCAGAGATGGGGCAGTCCTGGCATCTAGTGGAAGGGAGTTCCAGAGTCTGGGCGCCACAGCCAAGAAGGCCCTTTCATGTGTTCCCATGTGACATATTGTGAGGGTGATGGGATGGAGAGAACGGCCTCTCCTGATGACCTTAGCACCTGAGCCGATTCATATTGTGAGATTCGATCTTTGAGGTAGCTAGGACCCAGATCGTACAGTGCTTTGTAGGTCAAGGTCAGCACTTTGAATTGTACCCGATACCTGATTGGCAGCCAGTGGAGCTCTTTAATAGGGGTTTTACAAGCTATGTCAATTTCACTCATAAACTTTCAGATGTACATCCATGTTATAACTTGTTTTACCCTTGAAACATACATTAGAGATTAGGCAAGACTGAAAGTTTATAGGTCCAAGCTAAATGAAATATTGGCATCTTTTGATATTTATTTATTTATTTATTTATTTATTTATTTATTTATTTTTGAGTATTTTTACCCTGCCTTTCTTTGACTTGGCAAATTTAATATGTCACATTGATTTCAAAGAAATTTCTGAGGTACTTGTTGATTCTAATAGGTGAACTCTCATTATGGAAAACTGATGTTTTAAAAAATGTCCATACACAAAACAATTTCCAGAGGGGCAGCTGCTCAAAACTAGAATGAAAAATAAACTCCAGAAGGATAGCAATGCTATTTTGTTGCAGCAAAAGCAAAAGTTCATTTTGTGTGTGATGGTTTGAAGAGGTTTGTGCCATAACATCTTCAGGGAGATACATGGTTCTTTGGATTGTTACATGCAACAAATGTTGCACTGACCATGACACATTCTGATGTCTGAACTGACATCTCTACAAAGAAAAGGGTGTATGCACCTGTTTCCAAAAATAATGATTACCCACAGTAAAATGACACTTCACCGACTGAATTCACAATAGTAAGAGCAACAAAAAGACATTACTTTAAATATTTGTTGTTAATCGGTGGGATTTTCCACCAAAACCCCAGCAAAAGCTGTAACATCAACACACTTGCTTCCTGTGAAAACACAGAGTAGGAGAATCCTTGCAAGCCTTTGGATGTAAGAATGTTGAGTAGGTAAAAAAAATACAGTGGAGGGGCATAAAGGGTCAGCCCAACTTCAGTTACAGGTAGTTATTTCTTACAGGAATATTAACATTCATGCAAAAATATGGATGTGAAATCCTGACACACTCAAAAAGCCATGTACGTTTTCAACGCTGCTCAAAATTACGCAAGCAGATACCATGAACAACTTGGCAATATATGGCTTTATTGTGTTATGTTGTGTCGTTACAGTCGTGACCGACTCTTCGTCACCCCATGTCCATGGAGTTTTCTTGGCGGAAATACTGGAGTAGTTTGCCAGTTCCTACTCCAGGATGGCTTTATTACACCCTCTAATGAACTTTATTCATATCCCTGATATATGTTCAGGGTTTGTTCCAGCAACATACTGTATCTGGCATACAATTGACAGATCCAATCTGTGTATGGGGGAGGGGGAAATATATCCCCCTCATCCGTCATATCGCCCGCTTGCCCTAAGCGGCCGCTGGGCGTAACAACCGCGCAAGGGAGACGGGGCCCTCCCGGGCAAGATGGACACCGCTACGCAAAATCCGGCCGCTTGTAGCGGTGACGCTCCCAGAGCCCCGCCTCCAGGAAACGCCAGTCAAAGCTGGTGGGCCGGGATTCGACGAGGACGCCGTTTCCATGGTGACCGTTCCCCACGCGAGTCATGTCGGACCTCGGTTCGGAGGAGGTCGAAGAGGAGGCAGAGAACGATTTGGGGGTCAGTGCTCGCGGTTGGTACCAAAAGGGCGGGAGGCGGAGGAGGAAAAGCCCCAAAGGAGAAGGAAGGGATGGGGATCGGTCTTGGGCGGCAAAAGGGGATCGGAAACGCCAAACTCGGACCACTAGAGTTGTAGGGATTACTTCTGCATAAGCGTGATAGCATAGGATCCATAAACCCTATGATTTCATGGTTTTTATTCATTCACTTAGTGCAAAAGCCCACCCTCTTGATCCAAGGGAGTATTAGCGCCCTCAAATAATGCAAAATAAAATCACTTTTTTTGGATGCTTTGATTTTTAAAAAATAGTTGCCTGCTTTAAAAACCCATGATTCAACCCCTTCAAGTAGAACTGATAGTAGGCAGCCTTGTGCAAGGGACACCATCAAAACCAATTTTAAGTGTTTTGTACTAGATTCTTCACATTAAAGACGTTGTCCCAGGCCATTACTAGACTACCCTGATCAATATTACTCGATTCTGATCCAACTCTTCATTCAGTCAAATTACAGAAGGTATCTGTACCATCACCCTCCACACTGTCCTTATATATCTTTAATACCATTTCATGGGGTGCTTGCCTTTCACTAATTGCTAAACCTATGCACTATTTCCAGACCAATATGTAAAAACAAAACTGAAGCCATGCTTATTCTAATTTTACTTTTTAATATTTCTTTTAATTTGAGATAACTACAGTAAAGACAGAATTATGATTGGAAGTTTTATCACCGTTGTAATACGTTTCAACCAACTTAACGGTATTTTGCTATCTTTTATTAATAAGAATCTAATTTGGTTCGTTACAAGTTCTTAGTGGCAGCATGCAGGGATTTGCATGTGTGTAATCTTTTTGATGGAAATATGAATAAGATGTTGACGATTATTGATTCCTTGTTACAAAGTGGCATCATTTAAACTGAAGTAGATGGTTCCTTTGTTCTGAAGCTATGTGGTCTCTGTTCAATAACTATTCAATTCAAATTTAAGTAGGAATATGAAGGTGAACGCAATGAAGCTGGTGAAAGACATGGGCATGGGAAGGCAAGATTACCAAATGGTGATACCTATGAAGGACAATATGAAAATGGTAAAAGAAATGGACAGGTAAGATTTATTTTGTAAACAATTTGCTCCTTGTACATAATAGTGTAATAGGGGGTTGGTCTAGGGCAGTGATGGTGAACCTATGGCACAGGTGCCAAAGGCGGCACTTTGAGCCCTTTCTGTGGGCACCCTGTATTCAGGTTAAATTGCTGTATTGGTACTTTGTGAAAAATTAGTGGGTCTTGAATCACATTTTGGGCACTTGGCCTCTAAAAGGTTCACCATCACTGCTCTAGGGCTTGGAAGTTCAAGGTTCTTTTCTTCTTTGGGCCATGAAACGCAGTAGGCCTATTACTGACAATTAAAGGCTAACAGATTGCAGTCTTGCATATGGATAAAGGGGAAAGGAGTAAACTGTATATGCCACCTTGAACTCACTGAAGAAAAGGTGGAATATAAATGTAGTTGAGAGCTCTCAGAGTTTTCTAATCCCTATGTATCATCCAGACATAGAAGGCACCATGAAGCCTGGAGAAATCCCATGATTTATGGAAGCATAGATAGATAGATAGATAGATAGATAGATAGATAGATAG
>JAHTLZ010000021.1:284440-319685 GCA_023846285.1 Phrynocephalus versicolor
ATAGATAGATAGATAGATAGATAGATAGATAGATAGATAGATAGATAGATAGATAGATAGATAGATAGATAGATAGATAGATAGATAGATAGATAGATAGATAGATAAGATTGCGAGGAAGACGCCTTTTGAGTCAGACATGGGAGGGGGATGGTACGGAGTGCTGGATGACTGTCTGGGTAGAGGGGATGTATGGAATAGAAAACCAGGAGGAATGAATAGAATGGAGACAATGGATCAGTGGCATGTCAGTCCACACTGGATAATGGACTTCTCTGCGATGTATATTTTTCAGGGATTCTACAGATTTAAAAATGGTGCACGTTACATAGGAGAATACTATGACAATAAAAAACATGGCCATGGCCTCTTTATTTATCCAGATGGATCGAAATATGAAGGTAAATTGTATTTTCTGGTCCATATATTACTGTGGATCTGAATTAATGAATGAATCTAAAGGTAACATTATATGTATTTTATTCCCCCATATTTAATTGGGAGGAATCCAGTGGCTGATGCATCTTGTGAAACTCTGTATGAACAAATGAAAGAATACAGTGGTAAAGGGCAGTGGGCTGAGCTGTAGCTTCAGCCAACCAAATGATTACTAAGAAAAACAAAAACAGTCTATAGAGATGTATCTGTATCTGCTATTTCTGTTGCAGTATATTTGGCTGCATTCCTTTTGGAGAACATGTATATTTACACTATCAGCTCCTCTATTTTCATCTCCTTTTTCCTACTTAAGCATGATTTTTCTTGTTGAGTTTGCTGTCCATTAGTGTCAGTACAATTCTGATTATGCTTGTTGCAGGCGAGTGGGTGGAGGATCAAAGACATGGGCATGGTGTTTACTACTATGTGAATGGAGATACATACACAGGAGAATGGTTCAATCATTTCAGGTTTGCTTTACTGAAGTTTGCTTGACTCTTATTTATTAACTATTTTATAATTGATGGATCATAAATGGTGCATGCAACAAAACTTCTCTGTGAGTACTTACCCTCTAGTCTAGAAGTACTCTTATTCAAGATTCCTCCTGGTTGGAATTAAAGCCTGTTAGTATTGTTTTTAGGCTGTTTGAGAGCAGAAAAAGAGGACACTTGCTTCATTCCCTAGGTGGAGACTGTCCCGTGGTATATACTATGTAGGCCTAGAGATGCTGGTCTCTAGGTCTACATAGTATATGTCGTTCTGCATCTATTGCTATAGACATTCAGCAGCGGTTCTTGAGAATGGGAATGAGAACTTGCATTTTTTTTTCTTTGCTTCCTCTTGAAATCTGCCCATATAGTATAAGAGAGGATGTTTATTAACCTGTTGGGCGGTGTTTCTCATGCAATCAGTGAACCCTAATTCTCACCACCACCCCAGGTAATAATTTTATGCTTAGAGAACAGACTGTTTCCCTCACCCAACCTCTTGCATTTCATCATAGCATTTCAGCAATCCAACTTGGTCTTACTCATAGACTAATTTAAGGAGTTACTTGGCCTGCTCAGCCCTTGGTAGCCTTAGATCCTTTCAGTTTATTCTCTGGGGAGACGTGAGCACTGCCCACATATTAAAAAAAGGAGGAATCCAGATTTTCCATTTGGTCAGCAGTGTATACTTTCCAGCAGAATTTGCCCTAAATCAGCCTCAGAGGACTAGGAGACCGTGTGGAGGCAGTTGCTTGATGTCTTGGAGGACTACAAAGGGAAGGGAAGAAATTGACCCAAAGTTACATTAAGCCTTGTGATAGTAACTGATTTAATATCACTTTAAAATGCCTTAAGTTGCCGTAATATAAACATTTGCATTCTTTGGCAATGTCAGAAACACTGCTTGGTGCTCCATAGTATTAAGGTTTCAAGTGAGGGTGCCTTTTGTCTCTTCATAGGCATGGACAAGGCACTTACTTCTATGCATTAACTGGCTCCAAATATGTTGGCACCTGGGCAAATGGACAACAAGAAGGATCTGCTGAGCTTATTCATCTAAACCATAGGTACCAGGGGAAGTTTGTGAATAAAAATGTAAGTACATAATAGTAAGATGGGGACATTTTTTAAGGTTTCAACCTACATGTTCTTCTTTGAGCAGATAGAATAATCTCATTGGTTTACTATGCAGTTTAAACTCCACCCACCCCCATCAATTATAGTCTCACTACCCAGAAGCTCTTTGTATAGAGGGGATCTCTAACATTCATCCATAATCTCTGGGTGGCCACTGCTTTTAACTTACTTTAGCACAGGAGCAAATCTACTGCCCACATGAGGTTTCTGACAGTGCTTTGATGTATTCTGGTAAATGGAGTATAGGTTTCGTAATAGGTACAGAGAAACTGAATAGGAATACTGTGATATTGTAAAACTGGGCGACTCCAAAGCCAATTTATATCATTCAGGACCCCCACTATCACAAAAATGACTTCTCATTTTCCCCTATTATAGTAAGTGGCTCCAGTTCACTTCTTAGTTTTTGTTTTTAACTCAAAGCTGTAATTTTTTGGCAAAACAAGACTCCATACTTTGTTTTAGAGGAGGACCAGGTTTTCTGGAAGATTCCGGAAGCACCCTTCTCCTCCCTCATTTTCTCATAGCAGAGACAGTGGGTCCTGGGACTCTTGGGATCACAGAGGCATAAATTTGGGGGCAAAAAATGTCAGGATTCTGTACCCTACATTTGTCAAGAGAACCAAAGTAAACTGTAAAATCAGAGGACAGTAAAAATCCAGTCTGTGAAAATGTTAAAGTGGCAAGTGTGTCTTGGAAGACTGAAATATTCTTCCACAGGTTCCTGAATATTGCTGTTTGGTATTACAGACCTATGCCCACCCCCTCCTTCATTGATACTGTGCTTGTTTTTTTCTAAATAGAATCCTTAAGGCCATTACTAGCACATGGGTTGAGCTATAGTATTTTGTAATTCACAGGCATATTATTTTAGGATATAGTGTTGTCAGAATATCACTAATTTCCTTTCCCTTTCCCATATAGCCATTGGGTCCTGGGAAGTTTGTATTTGATATTGGATGTGAACAACATGGTGAATACGTTCATGAGGTAAATGCAGATCTATAAGCAGTGTCTGGTATTTCATCTATTACTATAAAGCACCTGGTTCATTTTCTGTCTTGTGGCTAAAATAAGTCTGAAGAAATAAATATTTTGAAGAAATATGTAACATCTACAATAAAGCCCAAGACGAAACATAGTTCCTAACAATGGGAACAATACCAGTTCTCTCATTTACCTTTCATTCATTAGAACTGTGCTGGGTTCTGTCTTGGAACTCATGTACATGCTAGGGTTGAACTATGGTCATTCTAGATTTGTTCTGGTATTTTTGTTGCACATTTAAACAGATTATCTTGGTATTTGCATTCATACATGGAGGGTAAGTTATTGCTCAATGCACCAGGTTATTCTTATACTGCCTGTTCCAACACATTTAGAGTTATTCCCTGACGGCTCACTTCCAACGTAGTCTGACCTCCCAGGTTGCTTACCTTCTCCACTCACTCCTGCCGGAGTCACACTTTCTTTCCTCATGTCCTTGTTTTAACTGTCCATAGGGTGTGGAGGGATGGAGAATGACCAGAACAAAACACACGTAGAAGGAAACTTTGTTAAATGGTACCCACCCACAAATTGGGTGGGCTGGGGGACCTCCCTTATGAGGAAAGGCTACAGCAATTGGGGCTCTTTAGTCTGGAAAAAAGGTGCCTGAGGGGGGAATATGATTGAGACACACAAAATAATGCAAGGCATGAATAAAATCGATAGAGGGAAGCTCTTCTTCCTGACACAGAATACCAGAACTAGGGGACATACACTCAAATTGTGGGCTCGGAGAGTAAGAACAGACAAAAGAAAATATTTTTTCACCCAGTGTGTGTTAGTCTGTGGAATTCCCTGCCACCAGATGTGGTGATGGTATCTGGCCTGGGTACCTTCAAAAGGGGATTAGACAGATTCCTGGAGGAAAAGTCCGTCATAGGTTACAAACCATGATGGAGATGTATAATCTCCAGTCTTAAAACCAGAGTACTTCAAGGGCCAGATGCAAGGGAGTGGTATCAGGAAACCTCTACTCTCGTGCACTCCCAGACGCATTTGGTGGGGCCACTGTGAGATACAGGAAGCTAGACTAGATGGACCTTTGGCCTGATCCAGCATGGCTCTTCTTATGTTCTTATATGCAGATCAGCACAGAATAATAGTACTAGACTTCACACAAACAGATCTTGATTGTAGAAAAGCAAAGCAAAGCAGAACTGAAATACATTGCCACCCAGCAGTAGTGTAAAACGATAGTAACAGAAAGCCTGTGGGGTTTTGTTGGTATGTCTGTTTACTTTTTGTCCTGCTTAGACTCTGCTGATGCTAAATTCAATCCTGTATTGTGTGGGCACCAGAATGCAGCTCCAGTATAATGGGATCAAGGAACACTGAAGATGGTCAGCATAGATAGGCTCTAAGATTAGTAATAGGTTAGTAATAGCATAGGACTGATTTGTGATAAAGGCACGGTACACCCTAGCCTGTCATTTAGTGTGCTGTGAATTCTCATCCTCCAAGATGAGAAGAATCTGCTGATAAGACTTGCAAAACGGCTTTTCTAGGGGAGGACCAGATTTTGCTGTCAAGGAAAGGATGTTACAGTTAAAAAGAAACAATGTCTTTCAAACCTGAAACTTTAATGTGAATCCAGATTTCCTTTTCAAAGCTCATGAATCCTCTCTATGCAAATCTGCAAAAGTTGATGAAAATGTCTTCTCTATAATCTCAGTATTTCTGCCTTATGGGGGAAGCAGCAAAGAGTGACTTTGCAGTTACAGGAAACAATCAACCATTGCCAAAACATATTACGAACCATTGTAACATTTTCCATAAATGCGTATTTTCAAAAATAATGGGAACTTTATACCACAGGCTTCCATTTCCAACACATTCAAACTATTTAGCGAATTTGTGTTTTGGTTTTCTTTTGTGTTTCCCTTATGTGTAGTGCAATTCATAATTCACTTTGACTCCTTTTTACAATTCACTTAGCACATGCAAACTAAAACCAAGAGAAAGGGCAGCAAAGAACTGCCTTCTCTTCAGAACTATGAGAAGCAACCCATCATTGAAGCTTTTATCTACACGGAACCTAGCACAACAGAGGTGCCTCTGGCTTTGACATGGAGTGTTTCTGCATGATTTGTCTGCATGCCATAGAAAACCAAAACTTTTTCCTTTGCATGCAACTTAAATTGGGAAAGGGATTTTGGAGAAAAGTGAATTCATTTGGAACAATAATTGATACTTGGTAATTGATTAATTCTCTACAGCAGTTGGAATAGGTTAGTGTCATGTTTCCATTGAAATTAACAATTTTATAGCACAGATGGGAGAAGGCATATAGCAGAAGGCAGACTTTCAAAAGCCTGCTTTTGACCTGTTTATGGATTTATGTGTCATTAGCAATACTTTGTGCCAGACACTGTGCTCAAGATTGACTTGTAGTTATATGCTTGTTGTCACTGTGATTAGTCAACCACTTGGCTGCAGTATTCTGAACCAATAAGGAACATCGGAGGCAGCCCGTCATAGAGTATGTGGCTGTGATTCAAACAAAGAGTTAACAATCATATGATGTACCTGTCAAGGACAACTGAAAGTTGCAGGAGAACCTGAGGTATGGTGCAAGTGAGGGTATACAGATACATTTAACCGACACTGAAGGAAAAAGGGAGGCTGCTGTCAGAAATGGGCCCAGTAATTTCCATCTAGCCCAGGGTTCTCAACCTGTGGGTCCCCAGATGTTCCTGGAATGCAGCTCCCAGAAGTCTTCCTCACCAGCTAAGCTGGCCAGGATTTCTGGGAGTTGCAGTCCAGGAACATCTGGGGACCCACAAGTTGAGAACCACTGATTTATCCTGTTGTTCTAAATGTGTGTGTCATCTTTAGGAAAAGGCAGAGGAAGAGGAAGAGGAAGAATTATTGGCGCCCATAATCCCCAAATGGAAAGCAATGAAAATTACTGGTCTTACGCTCTGGGCACCTGAAGAACCCCCTCCTGTCCCAGAGGCAACTCCTGCAGCAACCACAGAGGCTCCACCATCTGAAGCTGAGGAACTAGGAGCAACAGGTCTGCACTAGGGAATATGGGAGCAACCCCTCAGGTGCTGACTGGTGCAATGGCTCTGAATTCCCTTTGAAAGGGATTGTCATTTGATAGTGTATTATTACCGTTGGGTCCATGCATTTTGCACTAACACAGTATAATGTTTTTCCAGTAAATCCAAACCCAGTCAAGTTGGAAACTACACAATGGCACCCATAGAGGGAGAAATATAGCAGTGGGTTCACCTGCATGAGTGGTTAGGATTTTCAGGCATGAGACTAATCACTGATATCCTTTGCCTGTCATTTTTAGGAACATCGCAGTAGAAAACATGTGACATGCCCACAAGAAGACCATTTTCAGCTACCAAGAAACATATGTAAAACAATTAAAACTAACTATTAATGATCATATTTATTTGAAAGTGCTGCATAGGAATAGCAAAGCAGGCTGATGACCAACAAGATTAGGCTTTTGCCTGAGTAGATTATTAATGAAAATACTCTCCATGCACGTAAGCAAGGTAGTAATGCTTTCTTTCTTTCATCCCCACTCTGTCACTCCTGTTTCAGTCGGTAGTGAGGCTGCTGAAAGTACAGAGGCACCCCCAGAGACCCCCGAGCCCATTGAAACAACGGTTTCACCTAGAGACATGGAGGAAGAGGAAGAGGCAGCTAAAGAAGAGCTGACAGAACCAGGTGAGGTGGGTGGGAGAGGAGGAGAAGGGAGAGGAAATGTGCCATGAGCAGCTGAGATGCAAAAATCGGCAATACTTTTCTAGACCACAAAAAATCATCATACAATAAACAAGATTTTGTGGATTAAGACACCACTCCATCTGGTTTGTACCAGTGTGAAGAATCTGAAGTCTAAAGATGAATCTTGCCAGGAAAGTTGCTCTTAGATGTTACGTCTAGCGCTTCTTGGAATTCCATGTTCATAGAATCATAGAGTTGGAAGAGACCTCAAGGGCCATCCAGTCCAACCCCTTGCCTTGCAGGAACCTTCATCAAAGTATCCCCGACAGATGGCCATCCAGCCTCTGCTTAACAGCCTCCAAAGAAGGAGACTCCACCGCCCTCCATGGCAGTATATTCCACTGCCAAACAGCTCTAACCATCAGGAAGTTCTTCCTAATGTTCAAACTACATTTTTGAAATCATTGCTCCAAGTCCTAGTCTCTGAAGCCATGGAAAACAAACCTGTCCCCTTTTCAGTATGATATGACAATCTTACCTCCTCCCAACCTTCTTTTTGAAAGGCTAAACATTCGCAGCTCCCTAAGCCGCTGCTCGTAAGACATTTCTTCCAGGCCTTTAACAATCCTGGTCACCCTCCTCTGGACCTGTTTGAGGTCGTGACCATCCTTTTAAAATTGATGGTGTGCAGAACTGGACAGAGTCTACTGTGGTGCTGACAGGATCATATTACTACTCTCTTATGTGTTTCACCATGCTTGTCTCTTAGTGAAAGTCAGGAGTCTGGTTGCTGTTTTTACTCGCCTGACCAGTGGGTAAGGCCAGAGTACAGTTTGTTTCAGCTGTGCTGCCCCAAGGGGACTGAGAGTCGGAGCCTAGTGTGCATTCTGAAAAGGGGAAGAGTGCAAGGATATAGGAATTGCATGTAACTGCATGCAGCTTTCCATTGTGAGATACTGTACTTATGGACACTGCATGCCCCACGGAAGTGGTACTTTGATTCCTCATATGTGGCTAGTTTCCTAGGTGTACTTAGTCAGAAGGCTGCTATGAGACATATGGCCAGAGTGAGTGGAGAAGTCTTAGGTCTCAGCATCTGTTTGACAATCAGAGAGAGTGCCTTCACTCTTGCCTTCATATTTTGAAGGAAGCCTTTGCCAGTATTATCTCAAGCAAGCGGGAATATAAATTGTTTCAAAACAAATAATTAGAACATAACATTTCTCAAAAATTATTTACAGCCCCAGCCATCATAGAAGAAAAGGAGGAAGAAGCAAAGGAAGTTGAGCCTCAGGACTAGAGGGGGGGGAAATGAAAACAAGAACAGAGACAGGAGACGCCAGCCAGTCATGGTTAAATATGCTTTTGACGGAACAGTTAAGTGTGTGCTTAACTCGCTGAAGTTAGCAGGAATTACAAGTAGTTGACTCTGAGGAGGTGATGTTCTTAGTTTCTTTTTTAGAACAATGTTACCTGGAATTCAGTATTCATGTTCAGTGGGGTCGGCCTTAGCTAGTTTTTGTCAGAGATTGAAGGCAAAGGTTGTCCCTGCCTGGCACCTTCCAGTTCTCTTTCTGGTGCTTCTCACAGCCCAACATAAGGAGTTGGACTTATAGTTACTTATGCAGTGAGTATGTGTGTTCCTTTTAAATTCAAATGTCTGACAAACTATTTTGAATAAAGACTTTTTTGCAACTATATTTCTGCCTTTTTGTGAATGTTATATTTTCTCCCCCCCCTTTTAGTTATGCATAATGTAGCCAGTAGAGATGGGCACAAAACGAACAATTTTTTGTTTCCATTTTTGTTTTTTCGTTTCTTTACATAACAAAACAACAAATAAATTTTGTCTCTAAAATGAAACGAAACGAACAGAAACACCAGAATTTTTGTCGTCCGTTTCGTTTTTGTTACAGCAATACATTGAACTGCTTTAAGTGCTAAAAAAACCACAAAAAATTGAAATAAATGGTAATGAAACAGTAACAAAACGAACAAAAACAAAAATGATTTTTTTTGCAAAAATTTGCGAAAAACAGAAACGAACCGAAACGGATCCCCTAAGCGACAAATGAAATGCCTTTTTTTAATTCGTGCCCATCTCTAGTAGCCAGCCCTAGTTGGTGCGCAGAGAATTCTTCAGAAAAGTTTCGGCTTCTCATTTATTTGAATTGTGAGGCCTTAAGCAACATGGGCGAAGAAGCAGTAGATATTTCAGTCACCTGTGTAATATGAGGGAATGGAAACCTCCTAGTTCATTTATTCAACAATATCCAACAATAGATATCACAGTATATAAAAGGGAAAAATAGTGCTAAATGCATTGATCTAAAATAAAGCTTTATCTATTCAAATAGAAAGTCTTGTTTGTGTTACCACAGGTGGCAATAGCTGGGCACGGATGCCACCTGGAGGCTTGTTAGGGCCTCAATCATCAGGCCAGTCCTCTGCCAATGTAAGAAACCCAGCTAAAACATCTCCAATGGCTGCTCATTCTACTTCTGTTTAAAAACTTGCAACACTACTTTGTGAGGTCATCAGTTCCATTGTTGAACAAATATTACGTCAGGACATTTCTCCTAATGCTTAGTGGAAATTTCCTTTGCTGCAACCAGAACCCAGTTTACACACACACACACACACACACACACACACACACACACAATTTGACCTTTCAAGTTAGGAAGGAGTGTGTGGCTTGGAACATTTTCCTTAAACTCGCCACCCAGTGATCAATAAAGGGCAGGAATATTTTCAAAGAATGCTCCTTTGAAAATATTGTTGCTGCATGAACATTTGAGCTGGTTGAAGTGATAAAAGAAGGGAGGATCTTTCTAGGGGTCACATGGCCTATGTGAAAACCTATCTGGTGGCGATGATGACTAAATTTCTAAAATTGAGAGAAGAGAAGGTTTATCCCTCCAAATGTCCACTCATGTGCACTTGAGTCAATAAAGATGAAAATTAATGCTATCCTTGGAAAAATTACTTTTTACGATTGTAACTGCCTACATCTCCCAGCGAGGATAGTGAATGGCTGTGCTGGGTGGGAAGTTTTGGGACCCGTTATTCAAAAAAGTAACTTTTTCAAGGTGTGACAAAGGCATATAGATAGCCCTGTTTTCTGTGTTATGCTGCTATTGATCAACCATGTTTCTCCTTTACCAATTCCAAAAGATTCTCTGTATCAATATACATTTCTCTACAAGATTCTGTGACTGACAATCTTTATGTTCTGCTATAGTGGATCAGCCAGCAGAAATACATTTTGTACACACCTATTGTCTTCTCTATTAAAAGTTGAAAGACCTGCTGCAGAGCTGGAAGCAAGTGATATCATGTAGCTAGAACACAAACAGATAAGCAACACTGACATATGTGGCCGTGTTGACACAATTAAGTCCCTGTTTGGGTTTTGTCTTCCTTTGTTTTGATGGAAAGGGATATGAACCCTTCATCTCTCCAGTGATAGAAATGTATGAGAATCTCATTGGGTTCATTCTTCCATAAGAATGTATTAAAATGTATCCATCTTCCAGTAAATGTGAGGAAAAGACCTTGAGGTTTTTTTTTTTTTAATGGGCAAACTGAAATCAACTCTGCTCTTGATCTGTGGAACTTCAGTGAAGACTCTGCTCTTGACCTGAATTCGAACTCAGGTAGCTGGCTTGAGGTTGACTCAACCTTCCATCCTTCCTAGTTCACAGGAGGGGTGGTGATGGATGTGTAGCCTGCAAAATAAAATTGTAAACTGCCCAGACAGAGCTTTCAGCACTGACAGATTTGCTTCCCACTTCTCAGTGCAGCCTGGCACATTGCCTTCTGCATCAAAACATCTCATGTCTGCTCTTTTATTTCAGACCTTGGAACCTAGCAAATAAAGGCCAGGTGCCAAAGAGTGTCATGACTCGGTCAGTATTGCTCCCTGGAATGTATTATTTTTGGAACCTCACTCTCTGAGGAGAGCTGTGACACAATGCACAGGGGTGCTGTTTTGGAATCGTAGCCTTGTGTTTCACGAGCATTGTTGCTTCATGCATGGCCTATCTCCTTTGATACTTAATAACAGATGGAAAGTAGCTTTTGACATGGCATAATGGTGTGAGACATGAGATTTTTGACCCTTAAGTTGAGTTAATTTGAATAAAACCCACTATCTTTCACTCAAAGTACAATTACATTGATAAATAATGTGAAAACTGTTTCAGGTTTGGGATGGTCTGGTTTGCACTATATTCTGTTGACTACACACGACATAAAAGTCAATGCAAGTCAGTTTGGAGGACCTCCTTTCTTTCTTTCTTTCTTTCTTTCTTTCTTTCTTTCTTTCTTTCTTTCTTTCTTTCTTTCTTTCTTTCTTTCTTTCTTTCTTTCTTATGAGTGTATTGGGGCTTATATGACATCATGGATGTTGCCCTAGATTTGTATTACTGATTTTGCAACACATTGTGCATAACCAAAACTTAGTTTTATCCTCTCTGGAAAATATTGACTGAGCAATACACTCGATACTCGAACAAGTAATACACAGATCGACATCATCTGAGAAAAATGTGGTTTCCCACTACTGCCTCACAGGAGTTCTCCCTTTATCTTCCCAGGACATAGAAACCCCCGCTCAGCACTGTAGTCTGCCCCCCTCAGCCTCCAAGTGGCTCTTTGTGTAGCAGGGAATCTCGTTCTGAGACTTCCCTATTCCTTCTGAGCTTAATTACATTCCTCACAGTAGTTGGAAGAGAAATGGGTTTCTCATAGAATAGGATATTGCTCCAAGTGTTTGAGGGAGGTTTGGTCTTCAGTGTGTAATGAAGAGCCATTAAAGTTTACAAAGACCTGTTCCTCATTTATTTATATGGACTGATTCTGCTGCCTATATTTTTTTCACTCCATCTATGGAGCAGTAGTGATTGTGGAGACTGCCATGAGGAGCACTTACATTTCCAAATTTCTACTACATTGTATGGTATGATGGAATTGTACCTCAATTGTACGGCAACTATGATATGGTGAGGTCTTATGATATGGGTAGGTTTAGTAAGAGAATCAAATTACAGTAGTACCTTGTATAAAGGAATTAATTCGTTCCAAATGAAATTATGTTAAGCAAAATTTCCTTTATACAAATTCCCATAGGAATGCATTGAAAACAGAGTAATCCCATTTTTATGTTGTATGGATTTCCCCCATAGGCGATTATGTTAAGCAAATTTCCCCTATCTCTGCAATTTTTATGTTGTACAAATTTTATGTTATACAAGCTGTTTGTTATACAAGGGTCCACTGTATGTTTGTTCAATTTCCAAAGGTAAACATGGTGGTTCATGTTTAGTTCACACCACTAGATGTCACTCTAGATTGATGTATGGCACACACATTGTTGGATTAGAAACTAGGGACCACTAGACGGTAGTTCCTAATTTGGGTGCCTCAGAGAGATCCGTCTGCATCAAAATTGATATGTATTTTTAAAACAGGAGAGTCCAAAGTGTCCACTTCCCTTTTCTAACTCTTTGATTTCCCCCATATCTCCTTCTGTCTTTTTGTTTACAAAAAGAACGACAGCTATTGCATGCTATGAAGTCAGTTCATGGTGGCCTTTTTCAGGCTTTTCTAGGTAGAGAGTTCACAAAAATGGTTTATGTGTAGCTATTTTTCCCCGTTCTCTTCAGTTGTTAAAATGGCTTGCTTACAATAAAGACATGTAAAAAATGGGAGAGGGGAAAGAAAATTCAAGGATCTGCATAATGCCTCTTGATTAATAGCTGTAGGAGCTTTCTATCAAAAAGCACCTGCTCCAGCATTTCAAAGTCAACCATGGTGCTTGCCAGCTTTCAGTGTGTTGGATCAGACTGAGGGTCCTCCTGCTGGTGCTAGTCTATTCAGTTTTATCACTGTGGCCCAAATCTTGATTTCAGTCTGGCTTCAGGACCCCAGGAATTAATGGACCTACAAGAGACTAGGTCAAGGGCAGCAACATAATGATGGAAAGAAACTGAGTGAAGGTTTGATATGACTGTAAAGGGCAGATTTCCCAGAATGTTCTAATTTGATCAGGGCCCTTTATCTGAGCCACAGCAGCAGCAGAACAGAGAAGGGAAGAAAATGCCTGATATATTTGAAGGGTTTTCTTCTCCGTGTCATGTACGCTCTTCTCATGGTTATCCCCACTAAAGTTGTTTTGCTCAATGTCTCACCCACATCCCAGAGCAAAAAGGTTGTTTCCATCAGCATACTTATTCCACAGTGAAGCTATTCCACTGTGAGTATGGAAAGAAATATTTGTTCATTAGTAGTAATAGTAATTTTATCTTGGTTTAAGCATATGGCTATGCAACCAGAGCTGGGGAGCTGGGGAGCTGGGTTCCTTACTATGCTACCTGGGAGAAAAGTCAGCCTGTGTGGCCTTGGGCAAGCTGCAGAATCCCAGGATGCCCTTAGAAGAAAGGAACTCCTTTGGAGTAGTAGGAAACCCTGGAAAGGGTCATCATAAGTCAGAACTGACTTGATGGCACATTGTTGTTGTTGTTGTTGATGCTGATGCTGATGCTGATGACGCTGTTGTCTGCCACTTCCCAATGCATTGGGCCCTTGCTGCCTCTACTGGCACCTGATAGAAGGCATTCCATAAACCTGCAAATGATGGAAAGAGAATGACATCCATCCTATAAACTCTGTGGAAAGGCTTGTTTCATGGGACTTATTTCGGTGAACTGCTTCTATGGTATGAGGTCTCCTGCCTTGAGCAGGGGGTTGGACTCAAAGACCTCCAAGGTCCCTTCCAATCCTATGATGATTCTATGATACTCAAGCTGAACATTGTAAGAGCTAATACTGAACTTCAATAATCAGTTCCCCCGCTTTCTTTATTCCTCTTCCCACTCCCTTTCCCTTCTGTGCTCTTTAGATTGTTAACCTGAATTTGTTCTTATTCCCTGATTCATTTTATGTCAAGTTTCAGGCAGAGGGGCCATCTTGATTTAATTGACCTTATCAGTCACCTTTTTGGAGGCCTTTTTTAAGTACAGCAGGGTAAAACTGATTTAAACAAACAAATAATTAAATTAATCATCATAATCTGCCTCCACATTTTTGAATATGTATTTCATGTGATCCACATGCTGCAGCTGAACCCCTCCCGTGCTTAGTTGGGATGGTACAGGAAAAGAAAAGTAGAAGAAAATGGAGCTTGCTCTGTATGTGCAAAATACTTTGTGTGTTAGAGAAGAGATCTTTATCTTTAGAATCACATGAAGACAGACTGACAAATAATTGTTCCATGTACTTTTATCACATGAATGCCATGTCGGGAAATCTCCAGCAGATACAGAGCTGACATGTGAGCTCAATCTTTTTAGATCACACAAATTTTTTGCAACAATACAGTAAATAAGTTGTTGCTTCTTGAATCATTTAAAAAAATCTGTATCATTTTTTTAAAAACTATGACAGTTATTCATTGGAAGCTGATATGTGCAATGAAAAGTGAAATATACAAGTCATACTCCTTGGCAACATCTCTTTCTTTGCCCTGGAAGATTAAAAACAATGACTGAAACCACAGTTTTTTTTAAACGTTTCATGGCAATGTCACACAGTTCCCTTCTTCCTCTCTCTCTATGTCACAGATAGTTCTTGAATTCCATTATTTGGCTATAGCTCAGAAACCAATTGGAGGTCAAGGTTTGAGTTTAGCCATAATATTCTGTTGAATCAAGACAATCCACAATTAGTCTTGTGAGTATTGGTTAGCTGTCCAGAAGGATGTGTTTCCAATTAAATGCCACATTTGCTCCATGGGTTAACATCTTGATCGGTGGGTTGATCATTTGCCACTTTTTCTCCTCTTTAAGCTCTTCACAGAAACACATGCCCATTGAAGGTATCTAGTAAAGATGATTCCAAAAGCATTTTGTTAGTTCAGCTCAAGATATTGCTACTTCTTGCTACTGTCCTACTCAAGTTTTTCTCCTTGTAAAGCAGAAACCTTCCTATAGAGCTACACCATGATATAGCTAAATATGTTTCATTACCTAACAAAGTTAGTGACAAGATCCTTGAGACTTCATAAAGAAACAACTCATGGACGACTAGTGTCTGAAAAACAAGCTTACCAGAAAAGACTATGGATGTGTTTCAATGGCATCCAATAAATCAAAGCCCTTGAGAATCTTAAATTTATGTCCATGCTGTTAGTGCCCACTGCCTAATCACCCCCACTCCACTCTTCCCACAATCAGGAGCAGTTAAAGAAATGCTTGATTATCATGTTCTAACGAAGAATGCCAGTCTGTTTCCAAGCCAGAGTCATAGACTGAAAACAAATCACCACTCATGAATCTGCCTTCTTTAATGAGGGACACACCATGGTTTCTCGTTCAGATTTTATGACAAGCAAACCATAACAGAAGGGACATCATGTTTCTGTCACTCTTGCTTTCAAGAAGAGTGATGTGAGCCCTGACATGCAGCACAGTGAGGGTTGTACATTCCAGAACGCAAGCTTCATGTGGTGAGCAAACTTGGCATGGCAGCAGCACAGACGGGATCATGGGATCTGATAGCTATTTGATAGTTCATTACTTCAAAAGATTTAAATAGTGCTAAATATCGTGCCAGCCAAACTATTCTGTTTCTAGTCAGTTTAGAAAGAAAGAGAACTGTCACAAGTAGTTCATGCTGGTGTATACATGTGTGTTCCACAGTAAATATGGTAGAGTAATCCACACGCACACCAAGCCACCACTACTATACAGTAGTTGGTGTCTATTACGTGTTGTCAAGTGACATGACATGCCTCACAACTCAAACAGGGTTGTCCAGGTATATGAGATATTTCAGGAGGGGTTTGCCATCTCACTTCCATTTCACCCAGTGGGTTTTCATAGCCATTTTAACCAAGGTCTCCTGAGGCCTAGATCATCACTGGATCTGATATACCCTTCCGTCTCACACAGTCACACTGGCTATTACTACAGCATAGGCTGTTACTTCACATCCCTTTCATCGTGGTTCACCATCCCGCTTGGGACTGGTACAAAGAAATGTTACTCCACGTCCATTGCGTGACAACGGGAGTTCATCCTGACCACTGGGATTTAAGTGGGATGAGCAATTCCCCTCCCTGGCCTCGGGAATCTGCTCGTCTCGGTTCTCATTCTGAGATGAGTGCCCGTGAGGTAAGGTTCGTCATGCAATGTGCGATTCTCCATCTACTGGCAGGAAGTGCCATTCGCCAGTACATTCCCTATGGAGTCAGCAACGCAGTGCAGAGAGATTAAAAGACAAATGCCTCAAACTTAGCTTCAAAACACATTGAAGGTAAAGTTGAGGAGATTCAAAAGATCGAAAAATGGAAGGTCGGACCAAAGAAAAAACTGAGAACGAAGGCTGAGAAGTTCAGATGTTGTCACGAAACAAGGACATGCAGTAACAGTCGTCACGGTACCATAAATCACACCCGTGGGTACATGGGAACAAGGACAGTACCGGGACAAGACCACGTGACCGTGAGTGACATGATCATGAAACGAATGTCAACTCGGAACAAGGAAAGACGTGAAGCAACCGTCTTAGTCATGAAAGAGAACTGGTTTGGGTGAAACTAGTGTCAGGTTTGATTCCTTGTATCTCTTGTCATGTAGGGTCAGATAAGAGATGATGGAGATTGTCTCAGTCTGATCTTGTGTAGTTAAGCTTTCTGTGTTCCTAAGAGTCACCTTACAGAGACAAATCCTATAAAAAGAGAGATTGTTCAGACAACAGAGGGGACAAATATATAATGTCGCTCACCTTTTGAACAAGCTGGGCAAAATCATTCCCATCTCTAGCAGGGAGACTCAACAATGGCCGAGTGATGGAATCCAGAGACGAGCCATGGCCAACAATAAGGATGGTGCCTATTGTCAGAAACCATATTTCTAAGAAGGCCATATTCATATATGCAGTGTAAATTATATGCATGATATCTGAGATCATTCAGACCACTCTGCAGTCTAAGCATGTCAGATACAAGCTTGTATCTTTTTTTCCCTTGTGAGTTTGTCACTGAAGATACAAGGTGATGAAATAAAGATGTTACCTTCAGTTGCACAAGAGCCAACAATGTGTTTTATACTCGCAGCGCATCTGTTAATGTAGTCCTCATAGCTTTCGAATGGTGCCAAGGAAGAAAGAGGAAAACAACATCTGTTTGATGAAAGCATCCATTTGGTTAACATGGATTGTCTTACAGGAAACATGAGCTCTTGGTCATTTGAATATCCTTGTTTGATCACTAAAACTCCCTGGTGACTTGTGAGGTTGTTTCCCATAATTTAGAGCCAGGATGGGCAGCTGTGGCAGGACCAGGGGGTCAATAACCTGCCTGTGGAAGCCTCTGGGGCTGGGTGGACCACCATTTCATTTAGAGCAGGCATGTCCAAAGTTCGACCCTCCAGATGCTTTGGACCACAACTCCCACAGTCCTTTGCCATTGGCAATATAAGCTTAGAATTCTGGGAGTTGTGGTCCAAAACATCAGGAGGGCCAAAGTCTGGACATGCCTGATTTAGAGAGTCATATGTTTCATGCTGCACATGCACAGAGCTCTCATACCAGTCAGAGTCAGTGGAAGGGGGTAGTGTTTTCTTACATCCTTTTGTATCTGTCCAGCTTTGTGTTCTATTGAAAGGAGTGATGGTTGGGCCACTGAACCCAAGGAAGCTCTATTTGTGCACTCGTTACCAAAAGGCTTGGTGAATTGGCATAACTATTCTTCCATGCTAATGAGGAGAAAGCACTTAAAGAGCACTTTTAAGCTTTAAATTCCAATAGACATTATGCAGGACTTTCCTGCCACTGTCACTGAAGTGAAAATGGTATAGCTTGTGCATTCCCCAGAAGCTGCTACATGGGGAACTGGGAATAGCCTAAAAATGATTAATTGTGCCCCCAGAAGCCTCAGAATGGTGGTTGTTTGGTGAATATTTCTAAGTTCTGTTCAATTCAAAGCCCTTCAGTATGCTGAACAATTGGTATAGTTGGAGAAAGGCTGTGAATATTCTACAACAAGACTCCCAAGAGCAAGGTACAGAGTTGCAAACATCTGCTGGTGGTGGTTCTGATTCTATTTGTGGTTTTCCAGACATTTAGAACCCATACTGAACAACAAGGCTGCATTGGCATGGAAGGGAAAGAAGCAAAGAAGAACACCTAAGCTTGGTTAATGGAGTGCAATACTAACTAATTCTATGCAGGACACACATCTACTTTATGCCTCTATGCATTCAGTATCAAGATTGATTTACAAAATATTCTAATATTGGGAACAAAACATCACTACACTGGAATTCTAGATTCTCCCTCAAACTGTTGCTTCTTCCAAGTGTTCCTTTTGAGAATCTTGTACATTTAGAAGTACATTCCTGCCACTAAATGCAGAGAGCAATCCAGTAAGTATTATAGACCACCACAACAGACCCCTTGGACATTTAGGCACCATTCAAAAGATAATGTAACAGGAGCACTTACTTATAGGTGGTATCCACACTGTAACCGTTTTCGGCCAGTTCTCTTTGTGTCATAAAGGGAGGTATCACAGTGCTTGTCTCCCATGTAGTCCATTCAAAAAGTCCTGGTTCAATACAAATCTTAGCTTTTTGCTCTTGCTGAAGCCCTATGATGATCAAAGCAGATACTTTGACAAAAGAAGCCATTTAGTGCTCCTTACTGAACTTGAATTCTTACATTCAATAAATATCTTTTTGTTAAAGCTTTGCACCCATTTCAGACATCATAAGGAGCATGTCCTCCCTAAAGCAATCCAAAGTGAAGCAGGAGTGTGCACATTTCAGTGGGGAAACTCTTCAGAGGACTGAGAAGAGCTCATAAAAGTTACTTCTTTAAGAACTATACCTCTCAGAATCCCAATACAACAGAATTTGAAAAGAAAATTGGGGGAAAATGTTGGCCACGTTGGCTGGAGGATTCTGGTAGTTGTCGTCCAAAAGAATAACATTCTGCACACTGAGACCAGCTGTGCTCATCAGCATAGAATAGTGGATGACATACAGGGAATAAAGTAATTTGGAGGAATGGGGAAGGAAGAATGTGTTTAGATTCTTGAACAGCAGCATTCCATCTCAAGACATACATGACTGGACCAGAGCTGGAACAATGTCTGTTGTCTGAAAAAGTGGGTTTTAATCCATGAAACCACACACTGAAATAAATCTGTTAGTTTTTAAGGTGCTGAAATGCCTTTGTTATTGAAGGTTGCATGCCCCCCCCCTCCACCAGAGAGAATTATGGTAACCTGCCAAGTTCTGCATAGGTCTCATGCATTAAATACCAATGCATCACAGGCAAAGCTATATCAACTAGCACCTCAAAGCGGTCATCTCCCATTTTAAAGAAGAAGAAGAAGAAGAAGAAGAAGAAGAAGAAGAAGAAGAAGAAGAAGAAGAAGAAGAAGAAGAACAAGAAGAACAAGAAGAAGAAGAAGAACAAGAAGAACAAGAAGAACAAGAACAAGAACAAGAACAAGAACAAGAACAAGAACAAGAACAAGAAGAATTGAGTGCCAACAAGTTCAGCCCGCTAACAAAACAAAACAACATGAATAAGAAATAGATAGATAGATAGATAGATAGATAGATAGATAGATAGATAGATAGATAGATAGATAGATAGATAGATAGATAGATAGATAGATAGATAGATGCAGGAGGACAAATATCAGTAGGTGTTCAGCTGTAACAGAAGAAGCCATATCAGAAAGACTTACTTACCTTCCAAAATATGCTGAGTCGTTTGGATACAGCGCAATGCTGGAGAAGAGTACACACAACTAACAGACACTTGCTCTTCTAGCAAGGCTTCTCCTGGGGTGAAGGGGAGAGAATTGTCTAAAGATGATACTCCACAAGAAGAGATGGGTGCAAAACATATTAGACAAATGAAGTTTAGATTTCTTCAAGCACTGACTTGACAACACGTTTGAATCCAGCAGAACAGCTTCATGACAGAACCTCAGTAGGCGGGTCCAAAAGAAAGGCTTTCAAAATGAATATACAACAAGGAGGAGCTACCAGTCTTCGTGACAGTTTGGTTGGGGATACAGACATGTCAATAACAGATGCCTGGATAAAGCCTATAATGTCTAAGAATGTGTCACAGTAAAAGTCTGCAACTGGACAGGAAAAATTACATTTTATGTATTACAATTTCCAAAATCTCAGTCAGCGCTATAACCTTCCACTGTGTTCAGAATTCTTATAAGAACAAAAAGCTTTACTGCAGGAAACTCTTCACTGTTGCCCCTAGACCACGATCCTCTCTCAAAGCTAGAAATAACATATCCCAAGGTGTCATTGGGAGGGCAACTGAGGTGAAGAGAAATGTGCAGTAAACAAACAGCTACTGTCTGGGAAGGCCTTTAGATCTTAGTCAGAGCCGGCCCTACTGTTAAGCAGAAGGAGGCATCTGCCTCCAGCAGCAGATGCTAAGGAGCTGGTATCAGGAGGACAGAACTGTGTGTGCCCCTGCTCCCCCAAGCTCCTTTCTTGCCCTGAGGTGTGATGGAAGACCCCATACCATAGCTGGGATTGATGGAACATTTAATTATATGCCTGAGTGGCTTTTGTATAGGGGCAGAAAACAGACTGAAACATTGGATGTATGTCACAAAGGGGAAAAGGCACAAGAAGCATCCTCAAGTGGTTTTGAACTCTTCATTTGGTTTCATCTTAATTAGCATCCCAAACAGTTTACCAATCAGTCTTGCTTGGAAAATGCCACAGGAGGATATAGGAGGATCACATTCAAAGTCCTTGATGCCATTTTTCCGATTTGGTAGACTGGAGGCGAAATTCAGATCTGCTCGATAATATTTTCCTGAAACAAAACAGCATACTTTACTACAGCAAAATCTTCATAGTCAATCTAACCCTATTTATTTTAATTTTGCTTGTGGTGAACTATAACCTAGTTCAGAATGCTATTGATCCTGCTCTTACATTTACAATCCATTTTAAAATTCTCATTTCCTCCCAATTTGTCAGTCAAGGCTGATATGCATACACCCCAAATTGTCAAATATACAACATTGTTGTAAATAAAAAAACACTATTTCAGATTTATGACAAAATTGGTTATTTATAGAGTGATACTTTCCATGGTCAATGGATTTTACATGGAACAGGTGGGTCAGCCTTTGTTTTGGTGAATACTGTTCACATGATACACTCCATTAAATCAAGCTGGTGGTGTTAGACCCTTGAAGCGCTACTTACCGTCTGCACCAAAACACTGCTGAAACCATGATTTCCCAAATATTTGATCGACTCTCTCCCCGTGACATATCACCAAAAGACCCCTTGGCATTGTTTTCCAAGAAATCTGGATTAAATTACAAAACAGCCCTAATTAATTAAATGGCAGATTTTGATCATATGAAATTTAAAATGAGCAGCTGTCCCATTTGAATGGGTATTTAACTGGTATGATATTTACAGACTAGTAATACTATTGGTTTTATATTAGCACAAAAAAGTTATTTGAGCATTTCTGATTGCTTACTTTTATAATAATTTTACTAACAAAGGACAAATGCTGTTAACTAGTTTCCTCGATCTGATTGGAAGAATTATTCATATGTAACCCACTTTACTTCTTAAAATTCTTTGTCCCCTGGCAGTTCTCTAACAATGCAACCCATCCATCTACAAAGCATGAGCTGAAAGCCACACACTGTGCAGAAATGTAGTCATACACGGAGCTTGCTTTGTACAATGGCTCCCCTTCCAGCAATTTTTAATGCAAACATCACAGAAGAGGACATTCCAAGTACTTTTTACCTGGAAAGCAGCCATTTTGGCTACATTTCTATGCAGTGGATTTGGGTTCCGCTGTGGCACACCAAGCTCAGCTTGATTCTTGGGAGGTGGTCCTGAACCTAGAGTGAAAATATATTCTCTGCAAAGAAGAGTTGGCAGGGTACAAAAAGAAGAGGAAATGGTAAGAAAATGTAAATGCCAGAGCAAACATTCGCGCTGTCATTTTTCTACTTCTGGTACAGATTTTTCTTCTTCTGGTACATTTCTTCTAATTCACCTTTTGACTGATCTAACATTGGTCAACATTAAGTCCAGCATATACATGACAGAGATGACATAGGTGGAACTGGGTGGAAGCCACCATGAGCTCTCATGCTTAACTGGCCATGTAAGTAGAACCAGGGTGGCATATTTTGCTTACTTTCTGCATTTGGCATGGAGTGTGAACATGCCTAAAGAGTTTGGGATCTCAGTATCTTACAGAGCGGCTCCTCCCAAGAAGAACTGCCAAGATCACCCATGCTAGCACAGGAAGTACACCTGAGAGTCCCAACCCAGAGGGAAGCCCAGAAAGTTGTAACAAGAAGTAGGGCCTTCTCAGTGGTTCCTCCCCAGTTATTGGAGCCATCTATCTCCTGAAATTCGGCTGGCACCCTCGCTTCAAATTTTAAAAACACTATTGAAAACCTGGTTGTATAGAATGGCTTTTCCTGATTTCTTAAACATCCAGTAAGACACTATTCTTTTTACTACTTATCTTCTCTTTTTTCCTGTTTTATCATTCTCCTGCTATTTTATCTTCATTTTAGCCTAATTTTAGTTTATTGTTGTTGATTTATGGATATTTTGTTTTATTATGCTCCTTGTATTTTAGTTTTAAAAATGTATTCCTTCGTTAGCTTGTCATGTTATCCCATGTTGTAAACTGCAGGTCTGATTCTCACTGCTGTCAATATTATAGCAATTAGAGATGGACATGAAATGAACTTATGGTTCGTTTAGTTACTTGTTATTTGTTTTGTTACCTAACAAAACGAATAACGAACTGCCCCTCTAAGAAAAATGAAATGAAACAAAACCGAAGTTTCTGTTTCGTTTTGTTTCCTTTTTCCTCCTACCTGGTGCTGGTCCATACTCCGCTCCTCCTGACTGCTGCCCCCAGCCCCTGGGGGGGTCCAGAAAAAAAAAAGCTGACCGGCTCACGCCACAGATAGTAGGTGGGCCACGTAAAATAAAAATAATAAAAATAATAAAATTAAGTAAATAATAATAATAATAAAAATAAATTAATAAATAAAAATAACCTGATCCAGCCTGCTGGTCACTGAACTGACCCACGAGTCACCAAACTGGCCCACAGGCTGGCAGAGAAAAAAAAAGCTGACTGGCCTGCACTACAGCTGGTAGGTGGGCCACATGGTCGGCAGCAAAATGAATGAATGAATGAATGAATGAATGAATGAATGAATGAATGAATAATTGAAATAACCTGATCCAGCCCACGGGCTGGCAGAAGAAAAAGTAAAAAAAAAAAAATTAAAAATATTTTTTAAAACCCAATCGGGCCCACGGGCCATGGTACTGGCCTGTGAGCACCAGACCTGACCCATGGGCCTCCAACCTGCCCCACAGGTCGCCGAACTGGCCGCGGGCCAGCAGAGGGGGAAAAAAGCCAACCGGCCTGCACTACAGCTGGTAGGCGGGCCACATGGTCGGCAGTAAAAATAAAAAAATAAAAAATAAAAATAAAATAAAAATAACCCAATCTGGCCCACAGGCTGGCCTGATTAAAAATAAAATAAAATAAAAATAATTAAAAAGAACCCCGACAAGTGGGGTTAAAAAGAAGAAGAAAGAAAACGAACCCCAACTAAAACATAATTAACGGAATGAAATGGGGTGGGGGAACGAATTAGGAAACAAAACACCATTTTGGCATTTCGTGCCCATTCCTAATAGCAATATCAGCTTCGATCATTAATACTCACCACATATTTAACTAGTTAGATTTTCTTCCCATTTTTTCTATTTCTGTTCATCATAAGAAGAATAGCTCTGTCATATACAGAAGCCATGGACTTGGTCTTATAGGTCAGCTTAGGTATAAACAATTACTTTGTCATGCCAGTGTGCTCAGACCTATTAATTACTGCTGTGGCCCATTCCACTGTGAAAGAGCTGAAATATCAGGAGCTTGAAAAGTCATTTTAAAATAATTAATTGCTACTATACAACAGAATTAATTGGCTATCACCAATGTTACATTTTCTAAAAGTTGATTATTTGTCTTGTATTTTAGCTGAGTTTTTAAGTAACTCAAGTTTTTAAAGTAACTAAAATAAACTGTTATACAGTACCTATTTTAGTTACTGTAAAAATTTCAATTAAAATACAAGATATATGATGATTACTTTTTATTTATTTATTTATTTATATTTATATTTGTACTTATTTGCTGCCCAACTTCCCTCAGGAACTCTGGGAGGAGCACAACAAATTATAAAAGAAAACAACTAGACACCCTTAAAACAACCCACAAACAAAATAAATTTAAAAAAGGATTAAAACACAACAGCATACATACAGACAAACAAACAAACAAAAAATCCAGCAAGAAAAAGGCTGGGATAGACAAAACCAACTAAACTAAATATTGTCATGCACTCAGCAATCACCGAAGCCCTCTTTAAAGAGCCAGGTCTCTAGAACTCTCCAAAAGGCTGGTAGAGACCCTGCCAGTCTTATCTCCAGTGGCAGAGTGTTCCAAAGTGCCGTGGCAACCACTGAGAAGCCCCGATTCCAGGTAGAAACCCTTCGGGCCTCTCTTGGAGTGGCCACCCAAAGCAAAAGGGAGAGTGAGGTTAGTTGGGACAAAGTTGACCTCTGAGAGATCTGCTCCACCTGATAGTCAGGTCCCAGGCCATGGAAGGTTTTGTAAACCAAAACCAGTACCTTGAACCCTATTCGGGAGGCAATGGGTAGCCAATGCAAGTGAGACAGGATGGGGGTGAAAATGTAATGATTTTAGTTACTTTAAAAAAATAATCAAAATACTACAAGGCGCCAGCCTATGGGACACACTTCTCCCGTGCACTTTGTTGTCATCTCCACATTCACAAGGGGATCCCAAAGGCTAGTACAGTGGTACCTTGTATAAAGGAATTAATTTGTTCCAAATGAAATTATGTTAAGCAAATTTTCCTTTATACAAATTCCCATAGGAATGCATTGAAAATGGAGTAATCCCATTTTTATGTCGTACGGATTTTCCCCACAGGCGATTATGTTAAGCAAATTTCCCCTATCTCCAGAATGTTTTGTGTTGTACAGATTTTATGTTATACAAGCTGTATGTTATACAAGGGTCCACTGTATTCAAATTAAGTAATATCCCTGCTTCATAATCTTGTAACAATAATTACCATGTGCTGTCAAAGTCAGTTCTAACTAATGGTCACTTTTTCAGGGTATTCCAGTTACAAAATGCTTAGAGGTGGTTACCCTTCCCTTCTTCTGGGAGCTCCCTGGGACTGTGCAGATTGCCCAAGGCCACACGGGCTGGCTGTACTGGCAGGAGGCACAGTGGGGAATTGAACTCCCCAACCTTTGGCTCTTCCTAACTCACTGAGCTATCCAGCCAGTTTCACCATTTAGTAAAGCTACGCATCCGTAAATTTAAAAGTAACTAAAAGTTCCAGTTAGTGTACAAAAGGGATGAAATTATTCCTTCTGTTGGGTTATAGGGTAATGTAGTGATACTTCTGTTCCTGTGGAAATTAATAAAGTTATTTTCAAACTCTGGCTGTGTCTATGCTGCTGCATATTGCACAATATCTAGAAAGTTTATGCAAAGTCTTGCTTTCCTCATTAAAATTGAAAGTCTTTTTTCTCTTACTAGGCCAATACATTTAAATAATAACAACCATCATGAAATTAAAATTGTTTAATATCTATTCTGCACTTAAATCTGAAGCCAAGTAATCTAACCTGTGTTTGACCCAGGTATCTGATTCATTGGCCTTTTCTGTATAATTCTCAGGAAGAAATCCCCGGCACCCAGTTCGATGGGAGATTCCAATCACCCATCCATTGCAAACTTCGGCTGTCTGTGCTTGATCGATGTACAGAAGATCCCCAGGATTCAGCATCAGCTCATCAATATTCTGAGGTTTATACTTGAACAAGGCCCTCAAAACCTAATTAAAATTAGGAAAATAGGAAAGGATAATTGAAGTGTTTTGCCAAATCCATCAATGAATGCAAACACAGACTTAACAATTCACACTTTGCTTGATACACTGAGCTAATTGTCGTCATTCAAACAATGGAAAGAGAAGTAAGTCCATAAAGAGAGCATTATCAGTAAGAGAGCAAAGCTATCTGGTAAAGGACATACCGGATAATGCACAAAGCGCATATCTCTGGAATAAAGAGCTGCCACCCACTGGCAGGTTTGCTTCACATTGATTGATTTGGCAAGTTGCTCCAGAGTCTTTTGATGGTGAGGGGAGAATTTGTTTGCCAGGGTAAGGTGGAGTTGCTTTGTCGAGGGCTTTATGTGGCAATCTGTAGATAAAACAACAAACAATATTGTGAGAGGGCACTGATGATCAGATTGTTTCTGAAAGTTGTCTTCTGCAATGTTTTGTATAAAAGCAATGCCAGATGACACAGCCATTCACCATGACTAACCCTGTTCAGTCGGGTTGACTCCCAGGAATGTGTTCTATAGGATTACAGCCTCAGTGTTTCTAGTTCACACATGCTGGTCCCAATGTGCTTAAACAGCTGCACACTAGAACCATCTGCCTGCTTCCAGCTCAATCTGGAAGGACGCCAGCTTTACAGTTAGTGGACTACATGCTTTCCAGTTAGAAGCACAGCTCTTTCAAAACTCTGTGGCTCAATGAGGAAACTTACAAATGGAACCCATGTTTACCTTCTGGTGACCAATTCCAAAAAAAAAAGCAGACTTGGTTGCACATTGTGGAAGTGAGGTAAGCTTTTGCTAGGATGAGCAGACATCTTTTACCACTACGTGAGGTAAGCATCTTGGGATGTACTAACTACGTCAACAAGTTTAATCTTAAAATTGATGTAAGAAGATTTGCCTGTACAATGGGGAAAATTAATACAGGCATCATGCTGAAACTGATAAGGATTAAGCTATGTGGCAGATTAAATGTGTACTATTGATTGATCGATCGATTGATCAATTGATTGGATTTTTATAGAGCCCCTCTAGCTACAAAGCTACTCTGAACAGTTTGCAGCAATAAAGGGTAAAGCAAAGCAAAAACAATAAATAAGTAGATAATAACTACATGATATAAGACAACAAAGACAACAAAATAAAAATTCAATAGACAATCTTAATCAATATGGACAAATATAAACAAAACAGAGCAGAAGAAAAATTAATTAGAAGAGGCAGAGGTGGCAAGAATCTTAAAACTAGTACATCACTGGTGCTGTGACCTGGACTCCGGGAAGGCCTGCACGAAAAACCAGGTTTTGAATGTTTGTTGAAATATTCCCAGTGAGGGGGCCAGGTGAATGTCAGGGGGCGGTACATTCCATAGGCAAGGGGGTGACTGCTGAGAAGGCCCAATTTTCAGTTTATAATTGCCCTTATGCACCAAAGACAGTAAATGTTTATACATTTCCCACCACTGCATAATCATGAAGAAGAATGTCTGGAAAGTTTGCTGGAAAAGCTAACAGCATTAGGACAAGCTGAAAGTAGAAGGGAAAGGGAAGAGTTAACATATGGTGGATTCATTCATGGCCTTCCCAGTACCTGAACAGGGCTGCTGATGACAGGACCTACTGGAAGTAATTCATTCATAGGATTGTCATAAGTTTTATTCATTTATTTATAGCTATTTATCTATCTATCTATTTAGAATATTTTTTACCCCACCTTTCTCCTTGGAAAGGGACCCAAGGTGGATTACAATAATGAGGGACAATATAGAGCCCAGAACATTTAAAAGATATTCAAGTTAAGAACAGGGAATTAAAACTGGCATCTTAGAACAGGCCTGTCCAAAGTCCGGCCCGGGGGCCAAATCCAGCCCGTCAGGCCATTCTGAGTGGCCCTCCCTTGATCCCCACCTTCCTTCCTTCTATCCTCCCTCCCTTGGTCCCCACCTTCCTTCCTGCGGGTGGGGTTGCAAGGGGTCAGTGGGTGGGGCTTGCAGTGGGGTGGCAGGGTCGGGGAGCAATTGGCCCCTGACACATTATCAGCCACCAAATTTGGCCCTCCTTACAAAAAGTTTGGGCACCTCTGTCTTAGAACATTAAAAGGTAACAGTAGAGCTACAAAGAGCATACGAAAAGAAAAGAAAAATCCATTATGAGGGGTAGAAAGTAGAGATGGGCACGAAATGAGTGATTTTTCATTTTCGTTTTTGTTTTTTCGTTTCATTTCATAACAAAACAAAAAACGAATTTTGACTCCAAAATGAAACAAAACGACCTGAAACACGAAAAATTTTGTCAACCGCTTTGTTTTCGTTACGGCAAATACATTGAATTGTGCTAAATGGTAACGAAACAGCAATTTTTTGTTTTCGTTTTTTGTTTCGTTACGTAACAAAACAAAAATGAACTTTTTTGCAAAAAACCTCACGAAAACGGAAACGAACCGAAACGGCCCCCTAAACGACCAAACGACAAACGAAACACCATTTTTTTGAGTCATGCCCATCTCTAGTAGAAAGTCATATGGAAAACACTGGTGTTTTTATGAAATCAGTCAATGCAGTCATGTATGGTAATCCATATAAAGTCACATAGTAGGAAGTCCCTCATTCAGGAAAAGCTTGCCTGAAAAGGAAGGTCTTTGTCTGCTTCTGGAAAGACAGCAGAGACGGGGCAGACCTGGTCTCCAGCAGGAGGGAGTTCCAAAGTCTGAGAGCAGCAAGAAAGAAGGCCCTTTCATGTGTTATTTTGAGGCGCACCTGTGAAGGTGGCAGGATGGAGACAAAGGCCTCTGATGATCTTAGCACCCAGGCTGGTTCATACTGCGAGGCTAAGGTCAGCAGCAGCTAAGATAGAGGCAGTGGAGCTGTTTTAGTAGGGGTATAATGTGATCTCTGTAACCCACCCCAGTCAGCAATCTGGCTGCTGCATTCTGGACCCGTTGAAGTTTCCTGAGTCTTTCCATTGGTAATCCCACATAGAGTGCATTACAGTAGTCCAGCCAGGAGGTCACTAGGGAATGTGTTACAGTGGCCAGAGCAGATTTCTCAAGAAATGAGAAATCTCAACTGGTGTACTAGTTTTAATTTTGCAAATGCACTTCTGGCCACAGCTGTGACCTGGACATCTAAGCTCAAGGATGAGTCCAGGAGCACCCCCAAGTTAGAAGCAACATGAAAACATGAAACAATGCAATCAGAACATGATATACCCAATCTGATCTGGGTCCTGAAGAGTTTCTTGTTTTTAAAAAACCCACAGCTTTTGTCTCCACCCTCTGCATTTAGTGTGACATGGAGAAGGCACTTGCATCAGCCCACTGTCATTATTGCTCTGAGCTTGGAAACTGAGTAAAGTGATGATGACTCATCAGCGCTGTTACCTGCTAAGGCTATAGCCTCTGTTGCAAAAGCTACAGCAAATGATTTGATGATATTGGCAGGGCCATCACTCACAAATAAGCCAATGTAGGTGCTGGAGGAATGTAGTGATAGAGAGATGATGGCTGGAAAGCAGCTCGAAAACCGGTTCCCTGCTCTCTTTAAGGCTTCATACAGGCCTTCCACTTTTTGATCTTCACACTGGGGGGGGGAACAACAACACATGACTTGCTGTCCTTTTCAAGAATTCTGTAGTTCCCGATCAGTTGAGAGCCAGTACAAATCACCTACTTTAATTTTTAAAATAACAAAAACAGGACAAATAAACTCTAATGCTAGATGAGAAATAAAAATAGCATGCCACATGTTTATTTTGTCCACAGATCATTTATCATTTATAAAAGAAGGAATAGCAATGAAAAGAAGCTACATCTTAACATCTAGTCATACAATGCCCTCCCCTATTTATTCCAGGTAGCAGCTCCCCAGAATGGCCTGGAAGGAGTTACAGAATGAAATGTATCATTTTCCTTCTAGCCTCATAATAAATTGATAGTAAAGTCATGTATGGGCCAATGTTTCAATAGACTCAGTAGCACAGAGGCCCAGACTTCAGGCAGCAGGAATTCTTTTGCACAGTCCTTCAAAAACAGAAAACAATAAAAACAGAGCCTGCGACATCCTTGGCTCAAAGTAAGCACAGTGGAATATATACATCAAAGGAAGCCAACAGCAGCACAGAGAAAACAGGATGTAGATCTAGCCATGGCAACCTCTGAATAACCACAATTATACAATACAGTACATATTTGGCTCACCGTAAAGAACTCAGAAAGCGTGATGTGTGGGAAAATGTCGTGGGCTCTGTTCTTCCCACACTGAAGTTTGCTGTCCCTCCAAAAGTCCATCAGCACATTGCTCAAAGGACCTGTCGGGCACAGGTAGAGGACATATTCCTGAGGTATTGGGTCTTCCAAAGAAGGATCATTGCAGTGGGAATGCAGCCTACAAGCAAAAGGGAGGGCACACTAAGAGACAAAATGGTGTCTGTGATCTCCCGTCACTCTGGCTGAACCTAGGCATCTAAATAGTTCCACTCTAAAATGATTAAGTATTATCTGCTAGCACCTGTTGTTTGAGAAAAATGTAGAAATTTATAAGTTTCCCTTGGGGGGCATTTCCTGAAGATTTGCACATCTCACAGCAGGAGAAACGTTTGCAAGCCAGATTTCAGCTTGCATGCAGTCCCATCACCAAGATATTTTTCAGGACTACTACTCCCACTCTTGCTTGAGCAATTTGGGACCTATATCATGTGCCATCAAGTCAATTCAGACTGATGCCAATCTTTTTACTGGGTTTTCCGGGTAGAGAATGCTCAGAAGTGATTGACCATTTGCTTCTCCTGGGTGTGCACTGGGACAGTGTCGCTTGTCCAAGGCCGTACAGGCTCGCTCTGCTCACAGGATAGGAGTCACAGTGGGGGATAGAACTCCCATCCTCTGGCTGGCAGTGAGATACCTAAATCCCTGGGCTTTATCCGCCAGCCAGCCCTTGACACAGGGTGTGCTGGGTTGGGGGAGCACTTGCTTTAGATCTGCTAGTTTGAAAGCCCTTCTGTTCCCCCAAGAGGAACTGGTCCTTCAGCTCTACTAATTAACAGATGGCATAGCAAATCCTTGCATTGCTTTCAGTGAAGTGGTTCCATGCACCCACCCCAACTTAACCCATTTAGATGGAGCTTCCTAACACCAAGGAAAAAGACTTCAAAACTAGTGACTAGGCGTCCAGTTAAAGTACCTTTTGACCATCATGTAAATTGTAAAGGCCATTGAAGAACTGGTTCTTAAAGAAGTACTACACATGATGATATTGCCTGTGATCCTGCCGGTTACACCCAAAGCGTAACTTGGGGAGTTGAAGTAGTTCAAACCAGGAAATTGGTACAGATGTTATTTATATGTTACATACCAAGTCATGTGACCCAGTGCACAACAGATAATCTCTATATTGACTTCTTAACTAAAAGCAAGCTGCACCTAAAAGTTATGCTGTTTGCATTTGGCAAATTTAAATTAGACTATACAGTAGCTTAAGTGATAAATGCATTTATTAAATGTGTAATACAGAGCAACAGTCAATAGCTTCTTCTTGGCTCATATCTACCCCCTTGGTTCCATTTGTTTAATTGTAATTGTTTCTCTTCTAGTAATGGGCAAGCAGAAATGGATCATTCTACCAGTGGGACACTGGCACAAGGTTTCATAAGGTCAAAGCTCCTGGATTTTAAAGTAGTAAGGCCTATGACACCATCCTCCACGCAGTTAGGCATCCCTGCTTCTTCAAGGTCAGTTGCAATCCTCTATTGTTATCCTAGTTGCAGTGCAGAGTACAGTGGTACCTTGTATAAAGGAATTAATTCATTCCCAATGAAATTATGTTAAGTAAATTTTCCTTTTTACAAATTTCCCATAGAAATGCATTGAAAACAGAGTGATCCCATTTTTATGTTGTACAGATTTGCCCCATAGGCGATTATGTTAAGCAAATTTCCCCTATCTCTGGAAATTTTTTATGTACAAATTTTATGTTATACAAACTGTTTGTTATACAAGGGTCCACTGTATTTGAACATGGTTTGGTATTGAATAGGTAGTTAGGAGTGTCTAACTTTACAAAAGATCGTCACTTGGTCTTTTTGGTATGGACTGATACAAGTGCCTGCATTTTTGGACTATGTTTCTTGGAGGTGGTGACAGTCATATTAATTGGCTTATCATCTCATATTTAGTCAATCTAATATGCGACCAAATAGCATCTACCTCATTGCCTGACTATACTGTACATCCAGATTTACTGTTGATCCTGCAGCACTTGCTATGTTGATTCTGCAATAGGAAATATATAAACCAGGGCAATGTCTTCTAACTCATTTTGAATGGAAGGACAATTTATACACGCTTACCATTTTGTTGCATCTTCTACTGACTTTTGTCCAGTTGCTGCCAGTGCTTTTAGCCTAAGGAAAGTACAATAAACTAAATTTCAAGTGAGAAAAGCTACAACTGCATTTAAAGGAAACCAGAATCATATTGAAACAAACATATAGAGAGGATTTCTACATAGCATTATTTATGTCATCACCTAAATTTAGCCTCTGATCCTAACAATAGTTCTGCCTCAATGCTTTATTTCAACCTAATGCTAATTTCCCCTTTATTTTAATACTAAGTACAACATCTCATAACCAAGATCTTAACACAGAACATTCCTAGGAGGATGTGATATTATAAGCTCATACCATCCATGGCAGACAGTGTATTGGCGTGTACGGAGGGTTTCAGTCACCCTACTATTTCCCCATGGAAAGTAATTCACTAAATTAGGTTCTCCTTTGTTTTGTTAAGGGAGACAAGGAGAGCAAGCATCCTATGGATCTGAAATTTTTCCTGGCATGCCCTGTTTTTGACAAGGAGCTATACTGATGCACCAGCAGCAAGAGTGAAAAAATTCCTGCCACCAGCCAGGAACATAATTATCAGGTCTCAGGTTTTTGGCTGTGGGATGTCGATTCTGGGGTCCATTCTCCAGGCTTTCAGCTTTACACCTAACACTTCAGGGAACAGGATGCTACCATTTGGAAACCCTCAACTTTGGGGTCATAAGAACATAAGAAGAGCCATTTCAGAACATGCCATGTAGATGCACCCTTATCGATTTAATCGTCCTGCATGCTCAGGAGTCACTGCTAGAATTCACCTGTTGGTGAAATGTCGACTCTTGCCAATCATTCTCTCACACGTACCATTTTGCAGTTGTCGCCTGGACATCCGACACCTGTGACTCCATTTGAGTCCACCTCCTGTGCTGTATCAAGCCTGAGGCCACAGGAAATGGGTTGCTGCTCACCTGCTATTCAGTTGATGAACCTGCCTCTCCCCTCATGTAATAGATCTGCCATAGTCTTTGGACTAAGGAGCATACGATTGCACCTGAACTGGTGGATCAGTTCCATCTTGACTGATTACTTAACCAATTGTGTTCTACCAGCCATCAAAAACCACTGACAACTATAAACCACTGGAATCATCCACGATGAATAAAAATTTATGACAGAAACAGTGGAGTTAAGTCTGCATGTTCTTTGTCTACAGAGAAACTATCTGTGGATCTGCTCTGCTTTTACTGAGACAAAAGATCAAACTACATTATTAATTACATGATTCCCCCTCTTATAATGTGATATTTTCAGAGAATACTTGCAAATTAAGGCAGCATAAAAAATTAAGGCTACTTGCATGATACACAGATGAGGAAGAACACTTGAGAAGGCAAACTGATGTCTTTCACCATGTGAGGGAGCACCTCTTTTACAAACACAATCAACACATGATCCAGTTTGATGTAGAAGTTGTGTGTAGAATGAGACTTTGCAGCTGGAAGACTTGGGATGAAGGCCTCTTTGGTTGGTGGTAGCCATTTAAATCTGAATACTGTATATTTGTGAATGAATGGACAGCAATTCTGAAGAAACAGGCACACACACTGTTTTTTTTAACAAAAAATTTGTCCACTTTCCTACATGACCAGAGTCATAGCTAGGGTTTGGAGTGCCTGGGGACAAAGACAGTTTTTGCACCACCTCCTGCCCCTAAGTGCATCTTACCCACCCAGCAAGGGGTGCCTGATCCTGGGGAAACAGCGGGGGAGGCGAAGGGTCCCTCTTTCTCACACCCTCTTTGGGAGTCTCCCAGACAAGGCTCTCCAGTGCAAACTGCACAGCATGCGCATAGCGCCAAACATAGATTGCTTTTTCAAGCATCACCTCTGTAGCATGCTTCCCCCTCCTCCTTTCCCCCAGCGAAGTATTAGCCCAGGGAAAGGAGGAGAGGGAAGCAGGCGATGGGATTTTTTTTCCAAGCAACATCTCTGTTGCATGCTTCCCTCTCCTCCCTTTCCCAGGCTAATGATCGCCAAGCCTTAGTGGAGGTGGGGGAGCAATTGACGGAGGTGCTGCTTGGAAAAAAATCATTGCCTGCTTCCCACTCCTCCTTTCCCTCGACTAAGGATAGCCAAGCCTTAGTGGGGTGAAAGGAGGACTGCTGGCAGGGTGGTGCATGGATTCCTCCTGCTCCCCCTCCAGGCGCCCCCAGATTGCTGCACACCCCAGGGGAAATGCACTCTTCTGCCCCTCCCTAGTTTCGCCAGGGTACAGGACTCTTAGCACATGGTACTTGATCCAACATATTCATCTATTCAGGGTTGCTAGAAGAACAGCTTCCCATTTCCCAATATTCAGGGGGCCACATCTGAACACCCATCTGAGGGCTGTTGTGGCATCATAGGAGGTGTGAATGCAAAAGCCACGGGCCTTTATGTAACAACTTCAAAACAGTAGGCATTCATGTTTGCTAGTGTGTGAGAGAGAGAATGAGTGGGACAGACAAGGTGGATCTCCTGCATGACCTCCTAAACAAGATTAATGGTGGATATACTAGCAGCTTCGTGCTCAGCCAGTGATCCTTTAGCACTTATTGAGAGTGGGAGGAAATGGGCTCCAGGTATCTGTGAAGATTCTCAGTCATCCAGGTGAGTTTATCTGGAAGTTGAGTCATGGCTACTGGACTTCTTTTTTGAGAGACAGAAACGTTTCGCTGTTGAAGCTGTTTGGATGAACAGTGAAACGTTTCTATCTCTCAAAAAAGAAGTCCAGTAAGTAGCCATGACTCAACTTCCAGATGGGCTCCAGGTAGTAAAGCTCTCCTACACATTAAGACCAAACCTTCTCCACCTGTAGTACCTTTCACCCTGAGATTTGCCTGCCCCTGCTAGAAAACTCAGGGAACATATCAGTTCCCTACAACTTCCTTGAGCTGCCCTGGACTCGGCAACTGTAAATCCTTCCAACGTTGCAGCACTCAAAAATAAATGTTATATAATATTACAACATCTGTAATCTTCCCAGACCAATCCTAGCACTAATCATGTGATATACAAATTAATTAATTAATTAATTAATTAATTAATTAATTAATTAATTAAT
>JAHTLZ010000021.1:319695-339775 GCA_023846285.1 Phrynocephalus versicolor
TAAGGTAGCTCACAGCAAAAGTCCAAACACAATACAATTGAACAGTAAAAAAAGGATCAAAGGGGCAGCTTAAGCAACAGTAACAATGTCTAGTTAAACCCAAGCATGGCATGTTTACTGACAGTGTACAGGCCCAACGTTGTTGTAAGTCTTCAAGTGGGAACAGACTTAGAGTGAACCTAGCAGAGCTTTCAGGGGTAGTGAGAAAGTTAAGGAGTGATTTCCCCAGTTCCACCTCCCAAATGTGTTTCCACAGATAAGTGAGAGTCCTAGTCCATCACTCTATCTACTACACTACACTAGGTATCCACAGACCAAAGCTTCTTGGGGCTCCCTTGCTAAGGAGCTCCTACATCCAGATATGGCTGTCAAGATCTCAACATGTATAGTTAAGAACATTAATTGCAGTGCATTCTCACAGGAGTGCCTCTTTCTTCTCCTGGGCCTGTTTCTGAGGCCTCCTTAATGTCAAGCAGGTAAGGCATGGCAATGTGTGGGCCACTAGCTTCAGACATTAGACTTCAACTCCTATCAGCCTCGCCAGCATAGCTAACAGTGAGGGAAGATGGGGGTTGCCATCCAACATCATTTGGAATTCCCCACAGCACTAGAATGGAATCATTTATGAAATGAAAATGCAACTACTTTGCTCCCTAACTGAATGGTATTCGTAATACTTTGCCACCATGTAACCACTACTCATAGCTACCTAGATGCCCTAAGCACATCTGATCTTGCCTGATTTTGAAAGCTAAGCAGGGTCGGCCCTGGTCAGTACTTGGATGGGAGACCACCAGGGAATACCAGATGATGTAGGCACCTGGAGTAGGAACTGGCAAGCCACTCCAGTATTCCTCCCAAGAAAACTCCATGGACATGGGGTTACGAAGGGTCGGTCACGACTGTAACGACGCAACACACACACAACCACTACTCATACGTGACTGGCTGTATCTTTCTTCCTCTAGCAAGTGCTCACACCAGCAAAGCACCTGTTACAGTTATGAGAGAGGAGGGAGATAATAAATTCATAAAATATGGACAGACTGATAACTGAATTCATTTCTTTTTTTTAAATCACATAATGGTTTTTTTTTAAAAGAATTGGAAGCAGTTGTTTTAAACTATAAACTATGGATGCTTTTCTTGAAAGCCCATAAGGAAGAGCAGCCTATGATCTTAGAAGGATGTCACCCCCACCCTTTTATTTTGGGATCAATTGCTTTCCCACTCAGATCAGGGACTAACTAAAAATGTCAACTGACAAATCTGACATTTAAAGGAAGCTACTGTGTTTTATTAATTTGACATAGATCTCATTTTTGGCATTAAAGGGCAGGTGCCATGATCAGAACAGGTCAATTGACTTTAATGCTTTTATGTCAAGAGTTTTTGTCCCTTTCTGTCCAACATCTCCAGCCAGGAATGCCACATCAACGTCCAGAAATCATACACCTTCTGTTTTCTTTAGCCATGTTGAACTGTGTGCCCTTTCCTGCTTTTCAGTTCCAATTCCCAAAGCTTTTGGATTTAAAACCATGACAAAAACAGTTACTTCTACTACAGGTTTGGAAGCAATCATAGGGCTTTACTCGAAATGGTGCAAACTGGTGAAAATACAAATAAAATAACTAATTGCCTGAGAATCATAATAGTTTGAAACTTCTGGCCATCCATTCTACTGCCCTACTCCATATGGGAAATCCAGAGCTATAGCATTCCCCAATGAACACTGCACATCTTTGTTTGAAGCTTCCAGTATAACAGAGACCACCCATCTCCCAACATCATTCCGTTTTCAAATTTACTATAACAAAAATACTCCATGGTCCAACCAGGCAAGGGCACCTCATTCTGCAGCTGCAAAGATGCAGTTCCTCGCTTCTGCAGACCATTGGCATAGGCCCCTTTCTGAGCTGGCTTAGAAAAAAATCAACAGATATTTGATAGGGAATAGGGATATTAGAGCTATTGCTACACGTGTTCCCTCTTGGTACTCATCCCTCCAGGTGGGAAATCCAAGACAAGATACCGCTCCATTTAGCTTAAATTTATTTGCATCAACAATGTCTTCCAAAGAATGCCAAGCAGTTTCGTTCACCAGGCATGACAGAGAGCATGGCATAGCCATGTCTTCGGTGTTGATCAAGAGCTGAATTTGCTGTACCAAAAAGAGATGCTGAGCCCCGTGTGGTCTTTAGGTTATTATGAGCTTTTATAAACAAATAAGAAAATCATTCTGGAGGGCAATGCCATTGCAGAGGTACTTACGCTGTATGTACAGGGAACCCTGCGGCCATCAGGGGCTCCAGAAGGGACTGAGTACTTCTGATTTTGTACTTGTTCAGGACCTTAGTATAGATGTGCACATCAGCCACCGCCATCTCTTCCTTTCTCATCTGTGAAGACATGTAGACCAGAGAGAAAGAGAAAGAGTGTGGAGGCAGAGTCTGCAAACACAACCTTCAAAACCTCAAAACCTCCTTTGATCTCTTTTGACAAATGCTGATATCCTGTTTTTGCAGCATGTTGACAATTCTTAGAATTATTACTGTCTGCAGACTGGAAGGGCTGCTCATGGGTGGGATGGAAAGATGTGCAACATTTTTCTGTATAAACTGTAATAGATCTAGCATGGATCACAGATGAACTGCCCCAGTGCTACACATTTCAGCTAATTATGTCAGTGCTTCCTGAGTCAGAACAATTGCCCTGGCAGCTGTGTTCCTTAGTGTGAATGAAATTTTCAGGAGATGGCAGTGTAGCTATATCAATCTGTTACAGTAAAAATAATGAGGAGGCTTGTTGTAGTACCTGAAAAACCACCAGGTTTCATTAACAGGAACAGCAGTTGCAACTTATGCCAAGTGAGGGCCTATCCAGACAAGAGACTTTGAAGTGGCCAGGTTTGCATTTAAAAAGTACTTATCTTTAGTGTGATCGATTTTATCTCACACTTGAGCCATCCTTCTGTTCTCACTTGAGATGTATTTTCTCCTGTGAGAAAGGTACTTACAAGTCTTTGGATCACCATTCACCAGTATGCTTACCTAGTTTACTCCTGAGGAAGGAGGTGTGGCAGTGGTGGGGTAAGCTTGCAGTGGCAGTACTGGTGCAAGGGGGAACTTTTGGGATGAAGGTTGAGGAGACAAAAGGGAGGGAATTCTCCCATTTTCTCTGTCTTTCTTCTCAGCCAGGACTCTGCTGGAGATGTGCTGCCTCATTTATCTAATTCATTATTTATTCAAAATATCTCTACCTCACCTTTCTTCTTCAAAGGACCCAAGTGATGACCATTCCGACTGGGCTGATCCGCAATTAGTAATTTTGTCTCCTGAGAAGAGCATCATCAAATGGACCCCCTTAATTGGCTATGAATTTCATGATGTGTAAATAATATATGGAATTTTCACAGCACTGGATGCCTTGTCATGCTCCCCAGAGCAACATGGGATCACCAGCCCAGTCAAAGCTAAAACCCAGAAACAATAGAGACACAAATATTGTACTTATAGGCTACCATAATATATTAGTAAGCTGGCCGTCTTTCTGTACAGCCCAGGGACCTGATCAACCCATGATCCAGGTAGACCCTCCGTCCATCTTTATGCTGCTGTCTCCTGTTTCTCCATATCTGAGTGAGAGAAAATGAAATAATATCGCATCTCTATTGACTAATTGGGCCAAGGCTTTGTAGATAAAGAGTACAGTAATGTTTTAACTTCACAGAGTCTACCTGCAGGTGGAGTGTCATGAACCCTTTTCAAGCTAAAGACTTAATTACAATCTGGGAAAGGGATAGGGCTGAGATCCTTTCATGGGTAGAGGCACAGGTAAAGTGTGATGTGCATTGGTTTAAAATTGCTTTCAAGTAAGTGGGACAAACCTCTGCTTGCCACCTTAGAAGCATGTGGTCGCAAAACACTCAGAAGCACTTTGAAATAATATTCCAAATACCAGACCTCTGTATGTTTACACCCATCCCAAGTAAGCAGGGAAGGCCTATGCAGGTCAACTCAGCAGGATAAGCCTTTATCCTTATCCTTTGTTCTCTGACTTAAACTTGGCAATACATACAGTACATCCATAAATAAATAAATGAATAAATTTAGAAGGAAAGCCTAAAGCAGGACCAGTGATTCAGCAACTTCTCTCTCATGACCTGTCCCCTTTCCCATAGGGGAAAGCTCTCATCTTTGATCAGCAGCTGGTGGTAAGAGCTTCTGCCAAGATAGTCATTTTCTATTCCCAGCAGAGAAAATTCTTATCACCAATCAAAAGCTGATCATTTTACTTTCTGAGCAAGAACCATGAATACTAGCACTCATTTCTAGTCAACTTGTTTTTGCACAGAAGTGGAGGTGTCTCTCCATAGTGATGGGGTACCATTTTCACCCATTTCTTTAGATCCAAAATCATTTCTCTGAGGCAGATGTCTGAGGCACCCTGCCTCATGGCAGGAACTGCCCTGCAGATAGGCTTCACAAGGCCTTGAAGTACTGCACATGCAGTTCTCCAGTGTTTCAATTATTACGGGAACAGTGCATCTGACCTTTAGCTGACTCTCAAATGTCTTCAAAGTACTTAGTCTAACATAGCAGAAGGGGTCCTTGCTTGGAACAATGAATGCTGTAAAAAAAAGCAATTATATGATAGTTTATATCTGTGATGGGGAACCTTTTAGAAACCAAGTGCCCCAACTGCTATTCAAAACCCACTATTTTTTTCCACAACGTGTCAGTGCAGCAATTTAACCTGAATGCAGGTGGCTGTGAATGGGCAATGTCAGGTGCCCACAGAAAGGGCTCCGAGTGCCACTCGTGCCATAGGTTCGCCAACACTGGACCTTGCTATTCCAGGAGGCGTTTGGTGGCTCTTGATCAGTTATTATTATCCGTCTTTTTTTCCCTTTTTTTTCCTGGTCCGCCATCCACCTTCATGCTTTTTTATTCTCATGTTATTGAATTGATTTTTTTTTACTTGTTTCTTGTTTGCCCTTAATTGTTGTTGTTTTGTTGTGAACCGCCCGGAATTCTTTTGGGAAGACGGCGCGGTATACAAGCTTTATAATAAATAAATAAATAAATAATATGATGGTATAACAGAGGTGGGGAACATTTGGCCCTTCGACGGTTGGACAACAGCTCCCAGAAACCCTAGCCTTCAGGCCTGAGGGTAAGGAATTGTGGGAGTTATCATCCAAAGTACCTGAAAGGCCAAAGGTTTCATATCTCTGTTGCATAAACGGAAGAAGAAATATTTATTCATTGCACGCTTGAGAGGCATCCTTCTCAAAAAACATCCTGTTGGTCTCAAGTGTCACGAAGCCTCTTGTGAAAGGTTTTTAACCTGCACATTGACACCACTTGAAATAATAGCCTGATGCTATCCCTTCAATACCCCCGGAAGCACACCTGTGTTACTGAGATATTACTTCATATAACTTTATTGATTCTGTTTGCCACGCCATTGCCAGGCCTTTTAATGAAGTCAGCTTTCCCGTACTATTTTCATTGTTTTTGCATAAAGGAAAAACAGAGTGTATTTCCCAGAAATATTCTGGAATATCTGTTGTGAGTTTTTCGGGCCACAAAGACTGGCAAAAGACCAGGAAGAAAAACTCCCAGAACACAGCCAAACAGCCTGAAAAAACTCACAACAGCTCTCAGATCCCAGCTGTGAAAGCCTCTGAGAATAATTATTGAATATGTTTGCAAATACATCAAGCAAACTTTTTTTCTGGTAACAGTTGATTAAAAGGATTGGTCTTTTTACCTTCCTGATCATTGAAACAATGTTCTTCCTAGGCTATCCAATAGCTCTCTGGATGGGTTGAATTACACTGACGCTGGTCATAATGTCATCCATTACAATGATTCAGCTGACAGCTCTGGATGGCTCAATGAAAATACTTGCAGAACAGATGGCACGGTTTCTAGCAGGCTAATTTTTATCATGCAAGGAGCAAAGCTGTTTGGTTTGTGACAATGGCTTCCCTGGAAGAGGTAAGTGGACCGGGGGGCATTGGTGGTGATGGCAACACACATTGGCCTTTTGGTACTCCACTGTCTGCTGCATTTTAGAAAGCAATTTCTTTGTTGATTCTTGAGCATTGAAGCAAACTTCCTCCATGATCTAGCTGCCACAAGGCAGTCACATTTTCCTAGATCTCAGCCAGACAATAACCAAGTAGGTATCTAGAAGCAGGCATGATTTGTGGGCTGATCAAAGAGGGTGTCCCACTTTTTCCCATTTTGATGCTGGGGTGCCCTCTCAACTCTGATCTTGACTCACCTATGGGCAGAAGGCAAAGTTCCAACGTGCAAAAGCTAGAGTGCCTGATGCTTTCCAGTGTGGGGGTGTCTGTGTGAAAGGTTTATGTCTAAAATGTCTAAACTGAGGTAAGTTTACCTACTGTACTTTTGGATGTAACACAACAAGACTTACTGAGAAAGATAATAATGTCCGAGGAAAAAGAAGGCAGCCAGAAAAGAGAAAGAATGTGCTATGTGTGGATTAACCCAATAAAAGAAGCCATGGTCATGGCAGAGCTGTTAACGACAGGACTCATTTGGAAGTCATTAATGCATAGGTTCACTAAAGTGACTAGTGACATATAACACAACAATGAGAAAGCCTTGCATAGGCACACAGGTCATTTCTGGTACTTGGCATCCTACTGAGGCACTTTGTAAACTGAATCCTATATGGACTATTTGGCTTTCACTTGTTACAAATGGTTACTGAGCTTCTTTAAAACATAATTGGACTCTGGACTAAAACTCCATAGGTTCACTCAGTTGAATAAATAAGAGGACCCACAAACGCATCAAGAATAGCTTACCACAGTTTGAGATAAAGCAATACACATCACAATCTAAGGAAGAAGCCCCTGTTAGACCACTAAATCCAGAATCTAAAATGTTTGAATTACATCACTTTTCTAGAGGTTTAGCAGAGGGGGCTTGATGATTCTTTCTTTTGTGTGTGTGCAGGAAAACTAAATTATCTTTGCCAACACAGATTTCTTACCAGAACAGGAATTTGGGAGCATCCCAAGATAGTTTGTAAAAGCAGTGGTTGGGAATAAGATCTTGTCTATATACTAAGAGTGCAACGGTCATAACGTGAACCCCTAGACCTCTAACATCAGGAATTCTGTGACATATGTAGTATTATGTACTGTATTTGTGGTTTTCAGCAGTCAGTGTGGCTCCGTGTCATTCATAGTATTAGATGTGCTTCACCAAAATGAAATAACTCACTTAATGTCTGTGTGTAGGACTGGCAGCAAAATAGCATTATTTCCTTCACAGGGCCAACACCTGAGAGATATCACAGGGGAGGCCTCTTGTGATATTGCAGGACTGGATTCTTGATCTGATGATGTCACTGAGGAAGGGCAGGCAGGATCTGTAAGGGAAGCAAACACATCACACATGCAAGTCTTGGCACTGGCTGGGAAAGGATAACTTTATTCAGTGGCAGTAATTGACTTCCTCCTGTTGTACCACAGCTCCTATGGTTCCCAGTTACATTACAGACCACATACCATAGCAGTCATGGGTGCCATGGGAGAAAAGTTGAAAGTATTTCATTCCCAAAGCTTTGCCCCATCTGATGACATCATCCATTTTATATGGTATAGCTTATGCAACAGGACTTCATCCATTATCTGATGCAGAACTGAGAATAAACTAAACAGTGGAAAATGGGAACCTATATTTCTAAGAATACAGACAAAGGGGTAACGTTAAGCCCCTTGATTGCAATGGACTTGAGTGCATCTAACTAGGCTGAATCATGGCTACTATTTGCCTTGTTATAACTTTAAATGTCTAAAACTTGTGTCTGAAGCTGAGTCCTGGTGAGTGCAGACTAAGACGTGAAATAGCCAAACAAGATACTGTGGCATTTTGTGTGTTTGGGGGGAGATATGAGTCTGAGCATATTCAAGGTACTGTACAGTGGTACCTTGTATAAAGGAATTAATTCATTACAAATGAAATTATGTTAAGCAAATTTTCCTTTATATAAATTTCCCATAAGAATGCATTGAAAACGGAATAATCCCATGTTTCTGTTGTACAGATTTGCCCCATAGGCTATTCTGTTAAGCAAATTTCCCATGTCCCCAGAATTTTTTATGTTGTACAGACTTTTATGTTATAAAAACTGTTTGTTATACAAGGGTCCGCTGTAATTGCCTTGGAACATGTCATTACAGTGCTGTATATGATTTTATCACTAGATGGCACTAGACTTAATTTTATGAGAGATGTAAGAGTCTGTGTGTGTAGTTTCCTGTTGCAGTTCTTTCTTACAGATAATAATGGCCAGAATCAAACTGGAAAAAGAAATATGCACATAGGTCACTGTGCAAGTGGTGTGTGCCCTCTAACAAGGGGTCCATTGCCTGCCATGTTGTCAAACTGATTGTGTTGCTGGTTGTACAATGGCTATCTCACTGAAGAAGAGTACAAACTGTTGGCACAATTTACTGCCATACACTTGTGGTTTGTTTTTTCTCAACAGGATACTGGCCAAAGTCTTATTTAGCTTCCTGACTGGTGGCGTTCACTGGGGGCTGATTGACAGGATGCTAGAAAGGCCACAGGAACGTGCCATTCTGTCACAGGGATTTTTTTTTAAAAAAATTGTATATATCTCCCTTGAAATTATTCCAAATCTTTCCTGTGGAAGAAAAACATTACTTCAGAACCAAACCCATCCTATTTGCTTCCAACAATGTTTTCTGATATTTCTGTAACAGTTTCTAAGGCAGGGTAGGTCACATGGATGGCTACGGCAAGCTATTCTAATAAAAAACGGGCCATTTACAGTGGCATTCAAAAATGGGGGCAGGGTGGGGAGTCACTGCTATACAGGCAGAGTAATGTGTGTGAATCACTGGAGAAGGCAAATTAACGACACTAAGCCATGGCTAAAAGGAGATCGGAGCATCACTTCAGTCCTCATCCTATTTACATTTTTCTAGCCCACGACCAAACCAAGTGAGTGTGCACTTGGAGAAACCTTGCTTACCTCTTGGCATGCTGCAACTAATTTGTTGTTGTTGTTGTTGTTGTTGTTGTTGCTGTTGCTGTTGCTGTTGCTGTTGCTGTTGCTGTTGTTGTGTCTTTATACTCTTGACCGACTCTTCGTGACCCCATGTCCATGGAGTTTTCTTGGCAGGAAAACTGGAGTGCCTTGCCAGTTACTACTCCATAATGGCCACTTAATCTGTGCTCTGGAGACAACTTTTGTTGATTTCCGTGGCAGCCGCAGCTGAGAGCCGACTGAGCATCAGACATGCAACGTTTTGTACAGTATTTACTTGCAGGGGAGGGGAGATGGACTTTGGAAAACACAGCTCTGAAGAAGGGGATCACACATTTGGGGCAGTCATACAATATCTAACAGTGTATGTGTGCCTCTCTGTTCTCTGCTGCTTCAGGTCCAAGAAACAGATTCTAGTCCTGGAGTCACTGAAGTTGTGTCTGTAACAGAAGAAGAACTGCCAGGTTCTGAGCTCTGCTTTTTCTTCAAAAGGGTTTTCTGCATACAGGAAGGAAAAGTAGATCCTAGTGAAAATGGGAATGGTAAGATGGACAGTAATAATTTATTTTTGCTGAAACACCCTTTGACCACTTTGTTGCAAAGGAAATACTCAATGCCTTAAACCTTTTTTATACATGGCAATTGGATGCATTTCTTCTACCTGGCCCTATCACCAGAAACTCTTTCCAGGTTCTTGATTGTGATATGCTTTGGGTTGGGCCAGCTTTAGAGAGAGGGCGGGAACAATGGAAAATATTATGCTAGCATTTCATTAGTGATGACTCATTACTAAATCTTTTGATCTAGACTGGAGCAACAAGTTGGGCATTGTTTGACATTGCATGTATATATTGTGCACTTGCCATCACTTCATGATATGTTGCTTAAGCACATGTAGAACAAACATTATCACCTTTGTTTATCGGTTGAAGTTATTGCCATTTTGTTTGGGGGAGATCCTTAGAACAGTCTCAGAGTCAAGGTGTTCTGTTTATATACCGCCCCATACCACTTCAAGTAGTCTCTGGGCAGTTTCAGTTTAATTCCAGTATGCAGGCTACACATTGCCCCCCACCAGCAAGCTCGGTACTCATTTTACCAACCTCGGAAGGATGGAAGGCTGAGTCAACCATGAGCCAGTTACTGGGGATTCAATCCCAGATCGTGAGCACAGTTTTAGCTGCAGTACAGGCATTTAACCACTGGACCAGGGGGCTCCAAAGACTTGATTTCAAAACCCATTTCATCATCCCTTCTGGATTCTGCCTTCCATTCCAGAGTGGAAGCCCAATGATTTGCACCCAACCAACATTTTTTGAAAGTAGAACTGAAAATAAGTGTTCTGTTCAACCCTTGACAAAAAGCTTCTGGAAACATAGGAATGATATAATATTAGAAAACGGAAGACTTATAGAATACCTGAGTTTCTGCTCAGGACTTGCCTAAGCAGACACCCAGATATTGCTGGACTGCATTACCTGTTATTCCTCACCATGGGCTGTGCTACCTAGGGATGATGGGAATTGTAATTCAGAAACATCTGCAGGGAGTACATGTTTCCCATGCACATTCCTGATATGATCGTGATGTGGCCATGAACATTGCTGATCCAGTTTAAATTGCAGATATGTAATGCAGTATCTAACATTGCATGTGTATTACAGAGGCTGCTGTTTCTCACGTTTCTGTTCCAGAGGAGATGCCAACACCTCGGTGCCATGTTTTAATTCCTTTAAGGCTGCTTCCCCTTATTCTTGCCTTACTGGTCACAGCCATCATTGCAGTTGCGATTGGCCTGGGTGGTGAGTAGAAATAACTTATTTATTAGGTCCTCAATTAGCTTTTGAAGAGTCTGCATTTTTCATGAGTCTCCTACAGAGAATAGGATTAACTTGCTGCCAAAGGTTACATATTGAATTTTTCTTGCTGCTGTTTCTTTTAAAGAAACATTCAAGTTTGGTAGTAGAAATAGCTTTTATTGCCAAATGCCAGTGGCTGAATGATAGCAAATGCAATGCAGTAGCTGTAAATGTTTCATATTATTAGTCTTTTTTAAGCAGTGAGCTCAGTGGGGGACGAAAGAATGAACAGAATTGCTAGTTCACACCAGCCTTGCACTAGGTAGGAATCTGAAATCTGGAACACACACCCACTCAAAAATATTGGCTACTGTGTTATACAGGACCGGGGACCCAGATATCTAATCTTAAGCTCCCATACGCATTTGGTGGGGTCACTGTAAGATATAGAAAGCTGGACTAGATGGGCCTTTGGCCTGATCCAGCATGGCTCTTCTTATGTTCTTATGTTCCTTTGCAGTTTTACTTTTATTCTTAACACAGAAAGAGGAAGAGAGTGGGAGAGGAGGTGAGGTTTAGAGGACACAGCCTAGAGCAGTGGTGGCGAACCTTCAGCACTCCAGATGTTTTGGGCCACAATTCACAGAATTCCAAACATGGATTGTCAATGACAAAGGACTGTGGGAGTTGTGGTCCCAAACATCTGGAGTGCCGAAGGTTTGCCACCACTGGCCTAGAGCTATCACTATTAGAGTTACCATCTGCTTTGATTTGGTTCAAACTATTTGCCTTATCACATATCACAATGAGCCAATGTGCAACCTGTCCTGTCCAATTCAATTTCTATACAAATATTTTAGAGTACAGTACTATTCATATTTATAATTGCCCAGATTGTGGGGAAAATATATGGAAATGTACATGATCCTTCCTGTGGCAGCTATGTAATATACTCCTTGCCCAGCACCTGCCTTGCCATGAATTTGTCCTGCATTAATTAAGCCTTGTTGCTGCTATATGTCTGAAATAAGTGGAAGTGTCCATGAAACGTTACATTAAAATATGAAAGTTAGTCTTTAAGGTGCCACACGTTTTTGTTTTGTTTTGTTTTGTTTTGTTTTGTTTTGTTTTGTTTTGTTTGATTTTTGCCTGGAATCCTTGCACAGACTAATATGGCCATCTTCTCCAAAACTTCTGCTCTGAATTTGTAACCTCTAGTGTGCCAAAGCAAAATTCGACATATCAGAAAGCCCTGATTCAGTTGAAGCATCACTTCAGACTTCCTTGCTCTGCTTTGGATCAGTTTGGAAACAGGCAAATTTCCCTTCTTTGTTTTAGTCATTCAATAAATTACGAATCGGAAGCACATCTCTATTATAGTTTATAATTATAAATTGTATTTTTAGTAAATAGGTTTGTCAGGATTGTGTGTGACAACTAAGAGATGGCCTTTCAAACTCTTCAGCTCATTCCTTCATTCGTCAGGCATTATTTTCAATCTCTCCCTCCATCACCTAAAACAAGGGGTAGGCAAATGGGGATTTGAATCTGCCCCATTTGCCACTAACCCCATACCCCACTAACAGGGGTAAAGAGCCACATTGGCTACCCCGACCCACTCAGAGGATGCCTATTCCCCACTGTTACCTCCCTCTTCACAGCTTCAACTAAAGATCAGTGGTAGTTATATTGTGTGGGAGGTGGGAGGGTATTAGAACATTTTTGTGTACTACAGGGTGCTAGGGGACCACAGAACAGAGCAACTGACAGGGTTCCTGGAGACTTATCAGATTAATAGATAACCTAAATGCCTGGTAAATCCTTACCAGGAAAGTACAGTTTGGAAACATATCAAACTGCAGTGGCTGACCTTCAGGGGCCGGGTTTGGTCCATGGGGTAGATATTGTTGTATATATTGTTCATCGCTGCTACAAAGGTACACAAGTAAGGTATGTTGCATTAACATGATATGGACTCTTCCATTCTGCCAGCTTACTTCAACTGCAGTGGGAGATTTCGGTGCACATCGTCTTTTAAATGTATTGCTCAAACGGCAAGGTGTGATGGTGTCTTCAACTGTAAAGATGGAGAGGATGAATACAGATGTGGTAACTTAGATTTTTATTACAGCTTATACATGTTATCCCACCTCAAAATTGAGTGTAGTTTAACCTTAAAAATATATTCAAACTGTCTTTGGAAATTCTGTTCAATAGCCCCATATAGAAAGTCCTTGATAATGTATATATGTTTATTAGCTTACCGTAGGCTATGGAGAGGACTCTCCCGATCTAGAAATGTTTTCCAGCACAGCTACAGAAGCCACCTATGAATCTCACAAATGATAAAAAGTACTATTAGAGTGGAAACCAGAGTGGCCAGCCCAAGACATTTTGCTGCCTGAGATGAAGGACAAGATGGATGTCTCCATCATGATTCCATGAATAGAAGCTGAGCCTGACTGGCAGCTGGGTCCTATCGTTAGTCCTTCATCTCAGGGGCTGGAGAGGGGGCAGGTAGGCTTAAGGGAGTGGAGTCTTTTTTGTTATTTGCTTTTCAAGCCCCCACAAACTGATTTGCAGTTTGTTGGTTAGCAGGATTAAAATTTGTGGTTCCTTGTTCATCACTGTTGACGAATCACGAATCAGGATGAACTGCCATTTGGTTCGTTTTCCCACCACCACCTCTAATTCTATTCTATTCCATTCTAGTCTATTAAACACAATTCTGATTCATTTTTGTTCACATCATAGCTTTGACAGCGCTGCTGATCCTTTGTGAAGGAGGGGAGATGCTGGCCAAGTGTTCAGTACTGTAGTTACTTCTCTTATTTTTGTGCCATCAATTGCAAAGTTGTTTCAGGAGCATGTCCTGCATTGCATGGCCCAGATACCAAAGTTGCTAATCACACATCTGAAAATATAATTCAGCATGACATGAAAGCAGGAACAAATATGTGAAAGAGAGTGCCTAAATGAAAACATCAAAAGAAAGATACATGCCAGAGTCCTGTTGGCCAAGGTTAGCTGTGGGGGGCCTTGCAGCTGGCCCTCTATGCCTGCAGGCTCCAATACGCAGTTACACAAATTGGAGATCAGCAGGTTGAAAGCTTTGGGGAGTTCCCCTTATACAAGTAGCAGAGAAAGAGGAACACTGTTCAGAACTGACCATTCTGCACACTGTTCATGGACAATGGGATACTGGTTATTCACTGTGACAGATTTAATCAAAGTCATCCAGATTAGCTAAATCTGACGACTTTCTCTTGTCCTTCCTTACAGTTAGATTAAGTGGCAAGAAGGCTGTGCTGCAGGTGTTCAGTTTTGGAACTTGGAGGACTATGTGTTCAGATGACTGGAAGGAGGGTTACGGCAGTGTTACATGCAAATACTTAGGCTTTTCCAGGTACTCCCTTAGAAATATCACTAAAGGAGAATGGGAATGGGAAAACCTCCACACTTCAAAAGAAGGCTTTGCAAATGCAACAACTTGTTTTAAAGGGAAAGGTAAAAGTAAAGGTTCCCACCGCACATGTGTGCTAGTCATGTACGACTCTAGGGGTGGTGTTCATATCCTTATTCAAGCTGAAGAGCCAGTGTTGTGCAAGTCCATGGCCACGTGGCCGCTTGGCTGCAAGGGAACACTGTTTTTACCTTCCCACTTTTTACGGTAATACCTATTTATTTACTTGCATTGACGTGCTTTTGAACTGCTAGGTTGTCAGGAGCTGGGGTTATGAGTGGGAGAATGCTCCACTGCATGCCACCCGGGATTTGAACTGCTGAGCTGCCAACTTTGCAGCTGACAGTTTTCGGAAGCCTTAGTCCACTGAGCCACCATGCCCCACATTTAAAGGGAAGTCCCCCCTATTACATCTGACTTCCTGAAATGGAACAAAAACTCTCAAACCTGGTTACTGAATGGTCACTCAGCAAAGTCCCGACTCCCTACTGCTCTTAAGTCCATTAGCATAACTTTGTCAACAAAACAATCAGATTTAAATGTTGTTCATTTATTTATTTGAAATATTTTATCCTGCCTTTCTACTTAAGAACAACCCAAAGGTGGCTTATATTATTAAAAGGCACCTATTGCCCAAGTACTCAGTACTGGTGTATGGTGTGTGTGTGTGTGTGTGTTTATTTTGACATAGTATTGCTTTTGGAACATATAAATTATTGTGATTTATTAATAAAGACCAAAGTTCAATAGGTCTAAAGCAAATACAGTGAAGTCATTTTCTACTTATGTAACCCTTCTGAGTTCTCTAGGCATAAAGTGCTCAAAAGTTTACCAGTTGCCCTGTTTGATGGTGATCCATGTAGCTTTCCTGAGACCCCATACAGTGGCTGGGCACATACAGCCATCAGCCACACATGGTTTGGGTGATCTTGGCTAGATCCTCCGTGAAACGGCATAGGAGGTGTCCCTCTCCTGGTCCCTGGATTCGCCAGTAACACACGGAATTGTGCCAGTGGTTGGGACTAAAGTTCCCTTTAGCCCTTAGGTTATCACTTTGTGTTATTTATAAATGTATTGTGCACACACGTTCCTGGGTACACACAAGCATCACACATGCACACATACACACATGCACACATGCACTTAGGGCGAGAGCTGTTGTGTGTGGGAGATTTCTCTCTTTCACTTAGAAAGATGAATTTATTCTCAGCTATCTTCTAGTTTTGAGTCAAGAATTCTTGACTCATTTAAAACAGTGATCAACCTGCCCAATAAAGGAATGTTCAGGTAACAGCCCTAGTCCCTTTCTGTAGTTATAGGGTGCATTTTGCTTTATTTGTGGCCTGCTTTACTAATATCTGGTCTCTTTAATCATGTATTTAATGTTCCAATTCTAGTTTTATTGCAACCCATTTTACTGCTGCACATCATGTAGCATAGAAATGGCTACATCATGAGAATAATTGGAATTTTCTAAATAATTCTTATCATTTGCAGTTTTTTGAGTTCAGCTGACTTTCCTGTGACTGCCATTGAAGATGAGTTTCAGAAGTATTTTGTTACACCAAACCAGTGGTTATCAGCTGATCAGCTGACGTCTCCACAGAATGTTACCTACTTGCGGTATGGTTTAGATCCTTCATTACAGAAAGATGTACAAACATACTGAACAGAAACCCCAAATAGAAGAAAATGCTCTTGTATGTTCTCGAAGAGCTGCAGAATTTAATATAATGGAACTGGTTGTACACCAAATATCATTCCAAGTTCTTGTGTCACTTCCTAACAGTTTCTCTATTGGCAAGAGCTTTAGAAAAGCTGATCCAAAATGCTCTGACAAAATCTCAGGGAAAAAATATCGGTTTCACATGCCTTTGCATCGCATTCCCAAATACTATAACACAGAGCCTTTTCACGTGACCCCTAAGATCCGCTGGCCACTTAAATTCGGACCAGAGATCTTAGGGGTTTGTCACTGTTCCTGCGTTCCCACCCCCTTCGCACTCCTGGCTGCTGGCTGTGTGAGGGGAGGGAGAAAAAAAGGGAAAAAAGAATGCCGCTCACCTCCGTTCTGCTGTCCCGGCACTGGATTCAGATCTCTTAAAGGGGCAGGGGGCAAAAAAAGAACAAACAGAAGCAAGGAGAGCCCGGCAGTCACTACGTTATATCCGCATCAGGAATTTTCATCTCCAGAGAGCAGGTACCTGAAGAGTGCACTGGGACGCGCTTAGGTGGGCGTGGTCGCACTTAATTATCTGTAAACTCCGGAGCTGGTGGGGAAACAATTTTAAGCTACGGAGCTGGGAGCCATTTGTGGTGGAGTTTAGGGGTCGTGTACAAATACCCTTAGACCAGGACACATCCCTCCATCCCCTCCCCATCTCTCTGTCTCTTTTTCTGCACACTAGACTTCAAGTGTGTGTAACTGTTTGCAACTGTTCTCAGAACAGTTGAGAATGCCAGAACATGGCACACATTTTAGGGCAATGTGTAGCCTGCATAATTAAATTGTAAACCAACTAGAGAGTGCTTGAAGTGCTATGGGGCAGTATATAAGCAGAACAGTTTGCTTTGCTTTTTATTTTCAGTATGAGATGTGTTTGCAATTCTCACAGATAAATGAAGTAGGTTTATTCATTCTGCTTAAGATCATGTACATGAATGCCTCATGTTCTGGAGATTCTTGAGACTAAGAGACTATGAATGCTTAATATTTTCATTGCATTTTTTAAAAAAAAAATCCAAAATTTCTACGTGTCATCATAAACCAGAGGGAAAGAAGTTGAATATTTTTAAAGAACTGAGTGCAAGTGAAACTAGTAATGATAATTTGTCGGTTTTCTGATCTTCATAAACTGAGATTGAATTCCTCTGTATTCAGCCATGTTTGTGCTCCTGAATTATAATCAGTGCAGATGTTTGAGATTTTTCCCACTAGTACATTTTTGAAAAGAACTTGCTTAAATTTATTCAAAAATAACTTGAAAGTTCTCTCTCTCTCTCTCTCTCTCTCTCTCTCTCTCTCCGTCCCTCCCTCCCTCCCTCCTTCCCTTTCTCCCTCAGTGCCCCTCTCTCACACACACTTCAAAGCAAAACAGATCCATTAATTCCTAGTAGAGACAGTTTTCCTCCTGGGAATAAGGACCAGGCATATTTTGACACACTCAGAACTCTGCATCCAGCCAATGACTTGAAAAGAAGGGAAGGGAAGAGGCAAGACTGAGGAATGGGCTCCATTTTGGCATAACAGGGTTCCCAGGTAACTCTGAAGTGATGGCTAGTGCTCCATAGCTAGGTTCAATGAAAATTAAGCCCTATGACCATTGTCTCATACTGATAGTAATGAAAATTAAGGTGGCAGATATTACAGATTTTGTTAATGGCATAAAATCAGTTGTTTAGACAGATGGAATTTCAATGCAGTTTCCAGGTTATTGAAGAGAGGAGAACATGAAGAAATCTGCTTTAAATTATGTTACTTTTTTCATTTCAGAGAAGAGTGTGCCTCCGGGAATGTGATAGTTTTAAAATGTTTGGGTAAGTGATTTTGGACACACAGCAGATATTGTCCTCACTTATGTCTTAAGAACCAGGGCAGAATAATAAAAATTAAAGTCTAAGGATATTAGGATATTCTTAGCAGACTCTGTAAAAATAAATAGGAGCTACACATGCCAAAGTATTCCATGCAACAGACCATCCTACTGAAAGAACAGACAGCTAGCTTTTGTTGATCATTCATATTATTCAAACTATGCACCAAGTTTTTTTGATAACTCAGAAAATTATATACTTTTTATTAAAGTCCTAAAGGCCACATAATAAAAGTATAATGGCACCTTGGTTTAAGAATGCCTTGATTAAAGAAAAACAAGATTTAAGAAAAGAAATTATTGTATTGGAAATGGGGATGCTTCTGTTTAAGAATTTTTTTCAAGGTAATGCCCCGGTTTAATTTTTTTTTCATAAGGTATTAAAATTGATGTGTGATGTTCACATGACAAAAAGAATGGAGTTGCCTCAGTTTAAGAAAAATCTAAATGGAATGCCCCGGTTTTCCTTTTTTCTGACCTCTACAATGGATTAATTGGGTTTCAATGCATTCCTATGGGAAACTGCATTTCAGTTTAAGAATTTTTAGCAATACAAAATGGCCTGGAGAACAAATTAATTACTTAAACCAAGGTACCACTGTATATAATTTTCTGAAATACCCACAAGAACTTGATACACAGCATGAATAAGATGAAGTATCATTGAAAGCTAGCAGTCCGCTTGCTTGATCTTTTTAAGAGTCTAATAAAGGTATCACCTGCTTCTGCATTTGAAGTATTTTCTTTTGAGTTCTCTGAGTCCAGCAATTCACACCTTTCTGCCTCTCTGACATATATTACTTTGAAAGGAATGTGCATCTCACATGCCTAAAAGTTTACCCATTGTGACAGCCTGATCCTAAACTATTCTGTTTCCACTAGCATGTGGCAGCCGGTCTAGGTATTCTTCACGCATTGTTGGAGGAAATGCCTCATTGCCCCAGCAGTGGCCATGGCAAGTTAGCCTTCAGTTTCAAGGCTACCATTTATGTGGTGGATCCATCATCACTTCCTGGTGGATTCTCACAGCAGCTCACTGTGTCTATGAGTAAGTCTGCCCTTCTTTTGAACAATCTTGACTCTACCAGATCCAGTGGGTTTGATTTAAGGTGTACTCAGAATCAAAGAACGCCCAGGCTCTGAGTGTGCCTAGCACTCTCGTCCTCATACATCTCAGCTTTTGGCCCTCCCAATCATGTCCTTGTGGGCTTATCCTACATACCAGCTTCTCTCCTTCTGCAACTTATATTCTTGAGCCTTTAAAAAACAAAACTTCAGCAATGCTTTACTTTTACACAATAGCTATTGTAGTCATTGTATTATTTTATTTATTTTTATTGTAGAGTACTTTTACCCCACCTTTCTTCTTAGAAAAAGGACCCAAGGTGGCTTACAGAATGAGGGACAATATACAGTCCAGTACAATTAAGACATGTTCAAGTATTGAGAACAAGGAATCTTACATCATTAATAGACAACATTACATTAAAGCTGCAAGAGAACGCGAGCAGTTAAAGGGGAGTAAAGTTCCATGGAAACTAACATTGAAAACATAGTGTCAATGTAAACCCATCAGGCTAAGTAGTTATAAACACAAAATCTATGTGATCCTGTAGATTCATATAAAAGACACATAATAGGTCGACCATCATTCAGGGAAAGCTTGCCTGTAGAGAAAGGTATTTGCCTGTTTCTGGCATCTGGTAGACTTTTAATCTAGCTATCCCTTTCATGTTAGAGCAGTGGTATAGTGGGTGCTTTTCTGTGATTCCAAGGTGCTGCTGCAACATATGAGCACCATGCACCACAGAGCCATGTGCATGAATTCTTTGGGAGATCACATGTTCCAAGAATCTAAATACAAGGTAGCTATGCATGTGTCACTGTAGTTGGATCTGACATAAGAGAAACGGGTATGCTAAGGTTAACACTTTGCTATTGGTTTTAATGAAATACTCTTAGCCACTATTGAATTGTGAGCATCTAGATACAGAGCTGAATTCAGTAGTTTACCCAAGCTGCATACCTGTGTGGTCCATCCAACGCAGGTTGAATCCTTGTTCTTTGTAAACCGCCCAGAGTGGCATTTATTCCAGATGGGTGATATACAAGTCCAATTAATAATAATAATAATAATAATAATAATAATAATAATAATAATAATA
>JAHTLZ010000021.1:339785-351814 GCA_023846285.1 Phrynocephalus versicolor
TAATAATAATAATAATAATAATAATAATAATAATAATAATAATAATAGATCTGCTTTTTAATGGGCCGGGGGACCTCTTTCATGTCTCTACTAGAATTCAGCTTGTTCACTCTCATACAGTCCATTACTCTCATGTTTTCAAATCAGAAAAACTTCCTCAGATTTAGATGGAAAGAAGAGAGTTGGTTATCACCAGCATACTGGCATCACCAAACTCCAAATGGCCTCTTCCATTGGCTTTTTGCATGTGTTAAAAAAGCATGGAGGACAAGATAGAACTCTGAGGGATGTCAGCAACCATGGCATTGCATAGGACTCCAAAGTCTTTAGCTTCCAGAATGAACCAAAGCTCCTTTGAAACAGTGCCTTCAAGTTCCACACAAGACAACAAGAGATACCCTATAGTTAGAAGATGGTACTTGCTTAACAAGAGCAATGGTAGCAGCAATGAAAACAATTGATATAAAATAACAGATCATTTGATTGTAATAAAAAGGAAGAATTTACAGGATGCAGTTTTTTTTCTTGCTCTTTTAAGCTAGAAGTTCAAAGCATAATTTTAATTACAAATTTGATTCTATCAACCATCAGTTCTAGATGTTTTAGAGGTGCAATGATAATTTGGCTATAATTGTAATATTTTGCTGGTCTTTTGATCATTAATAAATTTCATTCATTCACATAAGTTCTAATTATGAGGTTAATCATGTCTAAGTACTTTACAAGACTTACATTTTGCATGATTTCTAGAATATGTGACTTTTAATATAGCTGTGTCATTCTTGGAAATAATGCCTTATGGTAGAATTTATTCAATATTCAGGCTAAAAATGTATCACAAAGACTGATATACAGTTTCAAATGTTCAATATTACTAACATTCTCTTTCTATTGTTTTTGTTTCAGTCTGTATTTGCCTCAGGCTTGGAGTGTGCATGTGGGTTTTGTAATACTGGAAGAAAATGCTGTCAATCCATACATAGTGGACAAAATAATATACCATAAAAATTATAAGCCTAAAACAATGAAGAATGACATAGCATTGATTAAACTGGCCAATCCACTTGCACTAAATGGTAATTTTGTATCTCTTGCAATTTCTTTCTCATGTAATTTTCTCCCTTATTTAAACATGGAATTATCACTATCATGAGGTCAGCCAGGGAACATCTACACAAGGTAGGAAGTTATGGGGCAGTGGGAAGGGGTGGGGGAGCAGGCTGTGAGGGCAGGAGTCTGAGGTGTTGTTGTTTTTTACTGTCCCGTGGCCAGCCTTAAAAAAAAAAAAGACCTAAACAGCTGACAAAGCAGCCTTGAAGAACCATGAACCAAGATGAGCTGCCATTTTGTAATTCATTGTTTCCTCAGGTTCTTCCCTATTTATAATACTGCCAGCTTTGCTTTCCATTATTTTTGGCCAATCTGTTGCTTGGCTCACTTGTTGAGCAACTTAACTATGTGGTTCCCTAGAAAAATATAATCTGTCTTGATTTTTGCCATGAAATTTCTTCAGGGACCTGTCTCCTAATAAACTTTTCCCCACAATTCTCTGCTGCCTGCCTTTGTCCTTCAAACATAGTTATCCACTTAGTCTTTTTTCATGTTTCTTAACCTGAATCATAGGCAGCATCTTAAAGAACAGAGACATCACTTTGCCGACTAAGGTCCGGATAGTCAAAGCTATGGCTTTTCCAGTAGTGATGTATGGAAGTGAGAGCTGGACTATAAAGAAGCCTGATCACCACAGAATCGATGCTTTTGAGCTGTGGTGATGGAGGAGAGTCTTGAGAGTCCCCTGGACTGCAAGGAGATCAAACCTATCCATCCAGAAAGAAATCAAACCCGAAGGTTCACTGGAAGGACAGATTTTGAAGCTGAGGCACCAGTAGTTTGGCCACCTCATGAGGAGAGAGGATTCCTTGGAAAAGTCCCTGATGCTGGGAAAGATTGAAGGCAAAAGGAAAAGGGAATGACAGAGAATGACGTGGTTGGACGGTGTCATCGATGCAACCAATATGGATTTGACCAAACTCCGGGAGGCAGTGGAAGACAAGAAGGCCTGCTGAGCTCTGGTCCATGGGGGTCATGAAGAGTCGGACACATCTGAACAACTGAAGAACAACAAACCTGAAGCTAAAGCCTATTCCACATCTTTCTGTGAACTTCCTTTACTTACCTTGTTCAGTTTCCCAAATGCCAGGAATCTCTTTGTACTCAGCTGTCTCCTATGTGAAATTCTAACCCAAGCCAAAACTTTCCCTCACAGAAACTAGGCTGAACACTATTGTGTTCCTTGAGAAACTGACTTTTCTTAGTCATCAATACCACTTCAGGCAATAAGTGTCACATATTTTGCTGCCACAGATTCATTACTATATAGAGAATGTAAGTCAAGGCATGTCAGGCAGCTAAAATTAATCTGGATTTATAGGATAATTTAAATTAGGACAGGGATGGTCCACTATAAGTTTTTTATTGCAAGTTATCTACATACAGACATGGAATCACCTATTTCACACAGCCTGTTTTAATGTGATTCCTCACATTCAAAGGTCATGGAGGAGCTGCCAGCCCACCAGTGCTGAGAGGCTTTAACTGCTATCCTGATCCCAGTGCTGTCAGTAGCTGGGAAGCTTCCAAGCATCAGCTGGAGACAGAAGCCTTGGTGTGGTTTTAAGAATTGTGGATCATGTTTAAACCACAGCAGGCCTTGCGCCATATACAGAGACCCAAGTCACTGTGACTTCCATTCAGGTTTTTTCCCTGGGAGACCACATGAGTACTATATTTAAACTGATGAGAGATGAAATATGTTTATGGGTAACAAGTAAATAAAACTCTCTAGCATTTATCATTGCATATTACCAAAGCAATGAATGACAAAAGTCTACTGAGATGTTTCTTTTCATACAGGTCTCGTAGAGCCAATTTGTCTGCCTAACTTTGGAGAACATTTTCCAGAAGGGAAAATGTGTTGGATATCAGGATGGGGAGCTGTGGAAGAAGGAGGTAGGTATGTATACATGTGAATTTAACACAGCAGAGAAACCCAGAAAATATATAGATAATTCAGACTAGAAATAGCATTGAACCATTGGGTTGGGTTGTTAGTGGCAGTTTGCTTATAAACTGAACACATGTTTGGTACTTCCCAACCCCACATTCTCTGGCAGGTGTCCATGCAGCTCTACCTGTTCCGGACACAGCCTCTGAGTGGGCACCTGCCTTGGTCCTGACAAAATCTTTAATAATGTTTCCTGTGTAAAACATGTGGTAAAATAAACAAACAATGCCGGAAACATTAGGCTGGTTTCAACAGGGCAAGAGCACTTCTGGCCTCCCTCAAAATCTGGGCATCCAGCCTTGGAGATCCAGCACACTCAAGCTGAGTACTTGTATTTTCTGGGGGAGTGTAATCCCATTCAAAACATGCTAGTTCACAGTTTCCTGATCTGCCTTCTGACCTACTAGGAGCACCTTTTTCTTGTCTGGATTAAGTTTCTGTCATTTTAAAATGTGTTTTAGTATTGATTTAGTTTACTGTTTTTAATACACTCGTTTGATTCCTTTTCTTCTTGTTTTTAGCTTTAATATACTGTCCTTTGAATGATGTAATCCACCTTGGGTCCTTTTAAGCAAAAAGGTGGAGTTAAGTTTATTGACTCTCATCCAGTCCATTACTGACACCAGACACTGATTTAGAACCAAAGCAGGGTGTCTTCTGCCTACTGATGATACTGAACCCCCAAACTTTAGACAGCCTGGATTTGAGTGATTTTGTTTCCAACGTTCCATGCAAATTCTTCACAGTGGACTGCAAAATGTCTTTTAATGTGTTTCTTGTTTAATGATTTGATGTCCTGTTAGATCCTATTGTTTAACTTGTGGTTTTAGTTTATTTATTATTTCTATTTTGTATAAGCCAATTGTGTAGTTCTTGTAGTGTGGGTTATGTAGTATTATTGTTGTAAACTGCCCAGAGTGGCCTTGCTACCAGATGGGCAGTCTAAAAATCCAATACAGTGGAACCTTGACTTACGTCATTAATCCGTTTCAGATGTCTAGACATAAGTCAAACATGCCTTAAGTCAAATGAACTTTTCCCATAAAAAGTAATGGGAAAGTGGATTAATCCATTCCAGATTATGAAAAAGACCCCCCAAAATAGCAATTTAACACAAATTTGACTGGGATAGGAGATTCCTTCCAGGCATGTATATGAAATGTCTCTTCAAAGAGAGGAGGTGGTAGTGGAATTATAGTCCACAAGTTATACATACGCCTCCACTTTTTAATGCTCATAGCAACAATGTCTAACATTTAAGTTTTACTGATTTTTAACCTGACGTTCCAAGTTCTGAACAACTCTATGCTTACCATTAGAGTCCCACAACTGTACAGCTCCCCAACTAAAATGCTTCCATTGTGGACCAGAATTCTGCAGCCAGATTTATTACAAGACTGAGCCGACTGTCTAACCAGCGAGGCCAGCCCTGAGCTCCCGGTCCTTCTTCTCTCCCGGCAGCAGCGGCAGCTTCGGTGAGGACAAGGACCAGCTCCACGTGCTCGGAGCTGGCCTCACCGAAGCCACCGCTGCCGGAGGAGAGGAAGAAGGCAGGAGCAGTTTGGAGGCGGCAGCCGCGATACTGGGTCGTGGCTGCCATCCGATTCCGGTGCCTTGTGCCGGAGCTCCGAGCTGTAAGTCAAAGCCTGTGACTCAAGTCAAACAGGCCCCTTCTTGCTACAAGTCAAATATGCTGCAAGTCAAGCAGCATGTAAGTCAAGGTTCCACTGTATATACATAAATAATAAATGCAGTGGGATGTTGCCTGAAGCACTTTCTTGAATATAGTTAGAGTTTTAAAAAGTTCTACCCTTGTTTCCACTGAAGTGCAGAATTTAACTTTTGTGTTAAAACCAGGTGACACTTCGGAGACCATGAATTATGCTGGTGTTCCTTTGATTTCTAACAAAGTCTGCAACCACAGGGAGGTCTATGGAGGGATTGTTGCTGCATCAATGCTCTGTGCAGGTTATTTAAAAGGAGGCATAGATACATGCCAGGTAAGAACATTTCTTAATGGCGACTCTCTGAAATTATGATTCAAAGTAAATTCAGAGGAAACACACACAGAGAGCATTATTCCAAAAATCAACTGCATCTCATCTTGAGAGGGGAAATAATGGTGTGGTGACACATCAGTCTAGGGGAAAACAATACAGGGACACAGAGATATAGAGTCTTTGTAGACATATGCCACTGGAAATATTAGGAAGGGAGGAATTTAGTCATTGTGAGAAAGAAAGAAAGTTCAGGAAAGTAGCAAAGGGATCAGCAGAATGGAAAGGGACTATTACTTGTTCGTACAGGAATAGGATTAGGAAAATAGTCAGGCTCACTTCCAGGCATCTCCAATGAAGAGGATCAGATAACAGATGATGGGAAAGGCCACTACCTGAGTCCCTGCAGAACAATTTGTAACCAGAACAAATGATATCAACACTAAATGGGCCAATGGTTTGACTTGCTGAAAGGATATCTCCTTCTGGGCTTCACGGTTCTAGCCTCAGCATCATGTTGCTGCATCTCCTTACAAAAAGAGGAATGGTTATACATAGAGATGGGCATGAATCAAAAAATGGTGTTTTATTTGTTGTTTGTCATTTAGGGGATCCGTTATGGTTCATTTACATTTTTCGCGAATTTTTGCAAAAAGTTCATTTCCATTTTTGTTCATTTGTTACTGTTTCCTTACCATTTATTTCAATTTTTTGTGATTTTTTTTAGCATTTAAAGCAGTTCAATGTATTGCCGTAATGAAAACGAAACGGACGACAAAATTTCTGGTGTTTCTGTTCGTTTCGTTTCATTTTAGAGACAAAATTCGTTTGTCATTTCGTTAAATAACGAAACAAAAAAACAAAAACAGAAATGAAAAATTGTTCGTTTTGTGCCCATCTCTAATATATATATGGCTTCTAAGTGATATTAATAAAACAGTGTAGTAATTATATTCAGTTGCTAGTAGCGATTATATTCAGTTGCTAAGTAGCACAATTTGGTTAAAATGGAGAAACCTTACTACAGTATATAAACAGATTTTGTAAACTACTGTGTGTTAACACATGCTGATCAAACGCAGTATTATGAACATTTTGTACTAAGTTTTCAAAATGGTAGTCATTTTAGTCTGTTGCACCATGTAGTAGTCTGTAGCAAAACTGAAAGTTTTGTGTCACATTGAAGACTAGCATATGTATACTAATGAGAGCTGTCATGGATTGCAATCTATTTGCCTCTTAATCTTTCAGGTGCCACAAAACTCTGCTTTTTTTATACAGACATTTCCTATTGTTTCCTTTATGATTGTGTGATTGTATTAATATACAATGTAGGAAATGCTATAGGAATGGGACACTCTGATTCCCATTTTTTCCACTGACTACATGGCATAAAAGCAAGATGAATTAATTTGGATTCATTCTTCATTCAATAGTTTTTCCCTCCACTGCTGGGGCTACTACTTTTTTTGTCAGCTGATCCATTTTTATTGAGTCAGGTGAAGTGATTATTTGAACAGATGCAGAAAAGTGCGTCTAGGGTGCTGATGGCTGGTGTAATGGTGCAGTGTCTGGTGACTGGATCTTTACAAATAATAATTTTTCCTTTTTAAAAAAAAATCCAAATAGAAAAGGGGGAATAGAGAATGAGAGGAGGAAATTGCAATTTGCTTCTTGTTTACAGCTCATACAAACCAGGAGGACTACTGGAGGGCTACATTAGCAAGCTGAAAAGTTACTGAAATTTTATCTGGAGAAACTCAACACCCCAGGTGCAAATTCATAGTGGGACAATCCACATATTCCGCACTGTGTAGTCACAGTCTTTGACAAGGATAGAGCTTTGTTGGCTTGCCTTTTTCAGGGAGACAGTGGAGGACCATTGGTATGCGAAGATCTGAATACTTGGAAGCTGGTGGGAACTACCAGCTTTGGGATGGGCTGCGCTGAAGAAAATAAACCAGGAGTCTACAGTCGCATTACTTCATTTCTGGACTGGATACACGAACAGATGGAGGTTTATTTTCTTATAATTTCTTAATCCCTTGTCTACTTTTGTTGGATACAGCACAGAAGGAAACAGTTGTGTCTCCTCCTCCTAAGTGGAAGTTGCACCTAGGGATGGGTGAGCGTTTTTGTTTCAGTTCATTTTAGGTAAGAACTCTTCATATTCAAGAGAGAAATAATCTGAGATGAATAAAAGTTCAGATGGTGGAGAAACCAACATTGATAGGTGTGTCTATCCAGACTGAAAGTCATGACTTTAAAACCTGGAATTAAAGCCTTGTTTATTCAGCCATGTTAGTGTCGAACTGCTGGCTGAATAGATCAGTGAGCTGGGTAATAGGATGCAGAGCCTGACAGTGGGAGTTAACCCCCCTCCCTGGTGCTTCCTATGAAGCCCTGGACAAGCTGCATAGTACCACAGTGCCCAACAGTTGAGGTTCAATAATTAGAAAACACTGGAGAGAGCCTCCATATGTCTGACTGACTTGATGGCACATAATTATTGTCATTATTAGTGCTGAGGTAGGATTGTCCCCATCTTTTGTTCTGACAGTCTCAAAATCTTTAATAAAGTCATTTCAGTCAACTTTATAACATAGCTTTCTTCAGTCTGGAAATGGCTGTGCATACAAAACCTGGCCACAGCAGATGTAATAAAATCTCATTGTATTTTGATTTTAAAAGTACTAAAATTCACAAGTGACTTTATATTTGGGTTTAAAAAGTTGAGATTTTTTAAAATGCAAGAGAAGGCGAAATTGATGGATTTGGAATTTTTTAAAAAACCACTACCTTTCTCTCCTTTCTATACACATTGTATTTTAACCACATTCATGTTTTGATATCCTTAAATTTACCCTAGTTGCAACTGTTTAAATATATAGTTTAATTAAAGGGAGGGAAAAGCGAATTTCCCAAGTGATTATCTCCAGTAGCAGTAAAGAAAGGTGAGGTTCAAGTATAGGAAACGCATAAATACTTGTGCCAGCTAACTCTGTGCTAATATCACATTGAATTGTAATCTGGCCACACCCCTATGTTCTTCTGTTTAACCATAGATAAGATGGTTAGAAAATGGTGTAAGATTTGCAGAGCCGTGTTTTAAGCATTTCCTGCTTGGTTTTGTGTAGCTGTCTGCAGGTAGCAACGTCTGGAGCACAAAGAGCACAGATTGCAAAGATAGCAGCAAATGTCATGTACAGCACCCTCTTCCCTGTGACATTTCACACTTCTAAAGCCTGCAATGCATGACTATTGAGAAACATTTTGAAATGCCCGGTGTGTTCTTCACTTGGGGAAGTGAAGCCTACCATTTGCATGCCTGGGATCAGTAATTTTCCATTGAACATTTTTTTAAAATAATAATATTATTTTTTATAAAAATAATTCAATGGAAAATTTCTGATCCCAGGCATGCGAATCGCCGGGGTACCTTCTGGAAGCAATTTTAGGGAACCCTTGAAAGTTGGAAAAGTTGGGGTTTCTGGGGGAAGAGATATAAGCTCCAAAGGAGGCGGGGGTGCTTAATGGAAGGAGTGTGTCCAGTGTGCTTTACCAATTATATGGTTAATTGAAGGCTTCCCCTCAGCACGCCGATCCACATTCCTTCAGTTAAGTACCCCCTGCAGTCCCTTTGGAGCTCAATACCTCCATTTCCTTTACCCCAAACCACTCCAAATTGGGGGTGATTCAAGGGGAGAGCTTGAAGAAGCTCCACTGTAATTTCCACGCTGCTAGCTGCCTGGAATCACTATTGTCAAGCACATAACATTGCAATTAGAATTGTTTCTGGGGTCACCCGCTTTGATGTTGAATAACTCAGCCGCCTGAACCCCAAATCTCTCCAAATTTGGAGGCCTTAAAGGGAAGAGTCCAAGGAAGTTTCACACCAAATTTGGTGTCTTTAGGACCCAGGAGACCCATTTTATTGAGTAATGAATCAGTTTATTACTGGTTCATTTCATAATTTTTTTTAAAAAATTGTTTCTAAAGAAACAAATCACAGGGGAACGAAACAAAAATGAAACTAATTTCATTTTTTCCGTTTCATGCCCATCCCTAGAAATAATTCATTCCAGAGAACAGAATTCAAAATCATTTCCCTAACTAACCAATCTGTTTTCTTCCTGAGAAGCAATGCCACTGATATCTCAAAAGATATATACTTGATTTTCATTTACAGAGAGAAGAATGGGAGAGAGGAGACTAGCGTCCTTATCTTAATAAAAGCCCTACATTTTTTTAAAAGAGCCAACTTTTCACCCTGCATGGCTTTTGCATTTGCTAGCAGAGAAGCATCTTCATGGGTCCTGAAAAATTGTGCCCTGTGTCATAATGAAGAATATTGATCTTCCTACCGTGGACTCCACTCCGTCTTAAAATGCACACCTGCCTTTACATTAAGGAGCCTTCTCTCTTAACTTGACCCATTCTGCAGTGATGTGGACAAAAGAAGGTGGAACATGACTTGGTCAGAGAAGTGGAAGATATGCTGATTACTTATCTTCAGTAAAACAGAATATATATCAAGGTAGAGGTGCGCCTCCATGCCGGCTGGGTCCTGAATGCTTCCAATTTGTTAAATGCAGTTTGGTGCCTGTTGCAAGCAAACGTGAGCAAAGAATGCACACAAACCATGTTGTCAGCTTGTGCTGTATGACTAATTTTTGTCATATTTCCTGCCATGGAAATGACAACTGCACTGCTATTTCCCTCCCACACTGATTAAACACAAGGCTCCTTTTGTGTTTTTCCCTCTTTAAGCGGATTGGTTCCTTCCAAATCAAGTGGGTGGAAATGAAGAAGCTGGTTAATTACAGAGCCTTGAAGAGGCCTTTCATGAAAAATTAAGCTGAAGGAATCCACAAATAAACAGTTTTGCCCTTTTGCACAGTTTTTGCAAGATTTCAAAATGATATATGATGCCTAGTCCACACAAAGCTTGTTGTAAATAAATTTTTAAAAAATGTTTAACCATGCTTTGGATGATCATTGAAGTGTTTCAGTCTCCCAAGAAAAGAAGTCCATTTGCCATGACTCAACTTCCAGATTAACCGTGCTTATTTTGTAATTCCAGAGGACAAACTGATGGGCATATGGCTCCCTATTTGGTTCATTTTTGATGAAGTTTGCTTGCTATTATCTGGCAACCAAATGAGTTATCAATAAGAGCAATCCATCCTGCTCCTTTTACAAGCTATATTTTCCTAACTGACACAGCACAGTTCTAATACATTAGAGGTGGATTTTGTTGGTACAGTATTTACAATATGTATACTATGCTAGCCCAGATGCCCTAGGCAATTCTGATCTCATCTGATTTTGGAAGCTAAGCAGGGTCGGCCCTGGTTAGTACTTGGACAGGAGACCACCAGGGAATACCAGGCGCTGTAGGCGCCTGGAGTAGGAACTGTCAAGCCATTCCAGTATTCCTGCCAAGAAAACGCCATGGACATGGGATCATGAAGAGTCGGTCATGACTGTGAGACACAACACACACACATACTATCTAGGTTGATGCACTATGCCTATGTTTGTTTAACAACAACAAAAATAGACAGAGGATTTGCCATGGCCCACATAATGGCAGGGGCAGGGGCAGGGATGGGGGCATGAATAGTCAAAGGGGGACAAATTGTAATGATCCAAAGAGCTGTCTATATCTTTCTCAGGCGAGAAGAAATGTCTCCCATGTGAATGGAAGGACCACTCAAGTGGAAGATAAAATATATCACACCAAACATAAGAACCTTTAACATACATGCTGGATCACCCCAATTTCCCCCATCTAGTGAAGCCCTCAGATCAAAGAGACTTTGCACCATGACTGAGGACCTTCCTCTAGTTGGGCAAGTTTGGCTCCAGAGAGTGGCAAAAAAGTTGAGCATTTGCCAGGGTCTGGAGACCACCATTTCCTCTTAGATATTTGGGAGGATCTCAGCTTTCATGCCCTGCCTCTTTCAAATTACGAGGCCTCACTATGGGTGCCACAACTTCCACACTTCAAATGGGCATTAGGGGAGGAGAGAGAGAGAGGCACACACAATCCCAAATGCAGGATGCTGGGTTTAATTGGCCTATACCTATTGTGAGGCTTCAAATAATAGGAAAAGACATTCCTGTTCCAGGAAAACTGGAATAAGAAAATACATTCATAAGATACAAGAGATTCTTTCTAAAAGTAGTTTGTGAAAAGAAAGATTTTGCAGTCCTAACAAGCGCAGGATTAGAGGGTAGTCGTACAAAGATTGCAAAAGGGCTTGGTGTTTCATTGTCTTCTACTCATTTTGAGCCATTATAAGAAGTTAGCACATTTGTCTTTCAAAAAACAAAGAGAAGTGTGGGGGGGCATGATTCCCCACTCCTGTTCTGTAATAATGACATGCAGTGGTAAAGTTGGCAATCTTTTTCACAAGCAAGAGACCACAAGGGGTCATTTTTTTCATATGTGAGCTGACATTCTGTATCATGTCTAAATGCTTCTCAGGTTATACCAATAGATAATCTTGGGGCAAACTCTGACTTATATGCAAACACATACAACGAAGGCATGACAGGGGTATATGTATGGGTGTTCAAATGAAAAGCAATTTCAGGTTGATGCAGTCCCGGGCAATGAAGGGAAGAAGAAAAAGAGGGTGCTAATCATTTATTTATTTATTTATTTATTTATTTATTTGGTACGTAGAACTCCTTTGTAAAAAAACCACCAGGAAACCAAGAAAATGACGAAAGGCTCAGCAGAAAGGAATGAAGCACCAGTTGACCTCCAAAATACCACACCCTCTGATCCTCTATCTAATAATGGCAGCTTCACAGTCACAGCTGTATTGTGAGAGAAACAAACAAATTATGAAGGCTTTGTAAACAGCTCCTGAGTAGAGCAGCCAAGTTGCCTAATTCTATACCTACAGAGATCAGGTTAGAAGAGGGATTCATTACAGTGAATATGTGTCTGATGA
>JAHTLZ010000021.1:351824-368476 GCA_023846285.1 Phrynocephalus versicolor
GGCAAGCTCACTGCTGCCCCCACCAGCCTTTGCTGCACTGCAGAGGCAAATGCAAGCCCCAAAACTTCCAGTTTTGGCTTTGTATGGAGCTGGGCAGATTCCCTCAGCTAAATGTCCCTGCACATGTGTGCATTGCCCCCAGTCCCAAAATACAGGCTGACTCAGATGCCATTTCCCTCTTCTCATTATCTTCTAGCCCTACAAAGAGTACCTGCTGCCTTTTAAGGCAAGCACAGTGTCCACTCTCTCCATTCCTCTTGCAATGAAAGAAAGAATGAGGATGGCTACCACTTCTATTCCTCCTCCTCTGTCCAACCAATCCTAGGCCAAGATTACAATGGGAAAATTAGATTGAACCCACAGTGGGTCCAATTGTATTGCACAATGTCAAGCCCTACTATGGTTCAAAATGGCACCCAGTCCATTTTGTGGAGAAATCAGCTGGTTAAGTATACAATGGAGACTATAAATTGGAAGCCTCCCACCAATTTTTCTTAGACTGAAGAAGCTACTTGGAAGAGTAACAAAACATTTCGATCCCACATGAAAACAAGTCCAGTTGCCATAACTCAACTCCCACATAAATTCACCTGCCTAACTGAGAATCTCCCCATCCATAATACAATGCTTACGTTTTTTTAAAGTTATATTAACTGTAATTCAGCCTATCAATCCAAACACTGGTTCTCCTTTAAGCATCCACAATTGGAAACGAGTGAGTACTTGAATCAAACAGTCTTATTGGTTCCATGGAAACACACCCACGGGTTCTCTGCTGTTGTTCTTACCCCCCAGGGACCAGGGACTTTGTCATAAAATTCCATGACATGTGAGGTGGCAAAACTGCTTTCATTTTAAGCACCCATCTTTTTTCTTTTCTCGTAATAATATGGTCTTAACCACATGCATTTGTGCAGTCCAGGGGAGCACAATGTAGGTGTCTGTCAGGAAGAACTGCCATGTACAGAGGACTGGGGTGTGTGTGTGTGTGTGTGTGTGTGTGTGTGTGTGTGTGTGTGTGTTGGAATTGGAATTGGAATTGGAATTGGAATTGGAATTTATTGTCATTGCAGAAATACAACAAGATTAAAAGTGCCATCCAGTCAGCTCATTCACACACCCGAGTATAAAAATCCAAGACATAAAATCTACCATTTAAGAACAAAACATCCATACACCTACTCCTACATTCACACACACAACATCACTTATACTCATTTAAAACTGACATAAAAACCAAACATACACACATTGCCCTACATACTCTTTCACCTGACAGCATTCATACCCAATACGTGTGTGTGTGTGTGTGTATGAGAGAGAGAGAGAGAGAGAGAGAGAATGCATGGAAGTTCCACCTGCCAGACAGACACCAATATTGCTCTCTTCTGGATTAATACTGGACAGAAAGGCATCATGTCAGATCTCGTCAGGCTGAGATCTGGCCTAGTTTCCTAGTAGAAAAAGAACCTGCTCTCTAGTGGCTGCTCCTTGTTTTAAGGGGGGTGGAATTGTGTAGTGAAAGTTCCATGTGGGAGTGGAGGAGCCACCATATAACAGCCGTGGTGAACCTCCGGCACTCCATATGTTTTGAACCACAACTCCCACAGTCCTTTGTCATTGGCAATACAGGCTTGGAATTCTGGGAGTTGTGGTCCAAAATATCTGGCGTGCCGATTCGCCAGTTGCCACCACTGCCATATAGCGAAATGTCACCAGCAAATGGGATAGCAGTGCTGTTGAGGGAAGACAACTGATCCCTGGATACATGGAAATTGCCTGCCTTCCTCAAGAGGCTCAACCTCTTTAGCGTCAAATGTTCAGACAGCTGTAACTCCTTTTTCTGCAACGGGCTACCTAACCACTCATGTACTTTCAGGAGTAGTTTTCTGAAACAGGGGCCCTGGAGATCAGACCAGCCTCTTCTTGTGGAAGAGGTGGAAAAAAAAGCCCAAGAGAATTCTTGTGGGCAGAAGAGCTATGTATGCAATGGGGTGCATCAAAGATCTTGAAACCATTAGAAATTTCTTGGTTGGAACGATGGTGTCTAGTTCTGTTTTATTATTAAACAAGGTGATTGTGTGACAGCTTAGGAACTGCCAGCTGAAACCACAACATGAAGCAAATGTATTGCCACAGGAAGTATTTCAAAACAGGAGATAATGCCTGTGTCTCAGCTACATGGCTACGTTTCACAAAGAGCTGTGCAGTTGGTGGTGGTGTTTTTTTTTAAAAACGCTAACAGTCCGTGATATGGCTTGAGAAGCATTTCGTATCTTTCATTAGCCCACAGAGAGCAATACAAATATTTGAATCATATGCATAAAGGAATGTTGCACAGAGTTAAATATATAGGGTTCATTTTCAACCTTGGTCACTCCGGCATAAATCAGAGATAGTATGTAGACAAGTAGCTGCCTTTGTCTTACTGATGCATCCTCCTTTCCAACTTTAAATTCCATAATAACAACCGTACAAATAGTATTAAAATAAATGCTTGTGACTGCTAGAAAAAAGTTAGAAGCTTAATGGGGGATGGTACTCTGGGAGATGATGACAAAGCAATCATACTGGATATAGGAACTGAGCCTCAAGGATCAGGCTTTGAAAAGAGAAGCAACTCAAGCAAGTAGCTTGTTAATTAGCAGACATTCTAATAAAGGGCTTTATTAAAGAGCAGCCTTTCCCAAGCTGGTACTCCTCCTCTACTGTAGACTACAGTCCACATGACGGTGGAGATTGAAGTAGACAAAAATTGTCATCCAAAATATTTGAAAAACAGCAGGCTAGTGAAGGTTGTTTTAGAATCTCTGACAAAAAGTAAAAGACAAGAGTATATTGTGTGTTAATCTGCTGCTAGATTGTATTATGATATCACCCTTCCCCTTCATTTACTCTGCATAAAATATCCAAACCCTCTCAAATATGGATGGGTAACTCGTATCACTGGGCTGCAACCCCAATGGGCCTGAATTAGCAAGTGGTGGACTAGATGGCCACTGGGATTCAATTCAATGGTACAATCTGTGATTCTATGACCACCACTCCACTGGCAAGAGATCTGACTATAACTACTAGGATTTACAGTCCAAGAATATCTGAAGAATCACAGGTTGCCCATCCAGGGTCTAGAAATAGGGTTTGAAGTGTGCCATTTTAGGTTATTCAGTCAGTTAATTATAAGGTAAAGGCAAAGGTTCCCCCTGCACATGCATCTAGTCATGTCCAACTCTAGGGGTGGCAGTCATCTCCATTTCTAAGCCAAAGAGCCAGTGTAGTACAAGTCTGTGGCCATGTGACTGGCATGGGCAAATGCATTTCTGCGCACGGAACACTGTTTACCTTCCCACTTTTTACAGCGGTACCTATTAATCAACTTCCATTAACATGATTTGAACTTCTAGGTTGGCAAGAACAGTTAATTATAGTCTGTGTATATTTCTTGTTAGTGGGCAGATTTATATCTCATCTTCTCACATTTTTGGCCAGCTTGGGTATAGAAAATCTTTCTAAAACAATGTTTATGAAACATCAAACTCATGTCACCCAACCATAGTCCTCTCCTCCCATCAGTGTCATCCCTTCTAGCCTGGTACATCTTCGTCAGATTGCCCAGATTTGCCCATACCTGGACAAGATTTCTCTGAGAACAGTTGTGCAGGCAGTTGTGATCTCGAGGAGAGATTATTGAGTTTTATTCAGAGACTTCAGCAGGTCAAAAATACAGCAGCCAGACTGGTGGTTGGTGCGGGCAGATATGACCACATCACCCCAGTTCTGGCTCGTGTGCATTGGTTGCCTGTTGTGTCCTGAGTAAGATTCGAGGTATTGGCTTTGATTTACAAAACCCTCCACAGCTTGGGACCTGAATACCTGGCAGAGTGGATCTTCCAAAGATCACCTGATGCCCGACCCACCAGAATATTGCAGGCCTCCTCACTTTGGGTGGCCATGCCCAGGGAGGCTAGGAAATCGATAACTCGAAACTGAGCCTTCGCTGTGGCTGGTCCCTTGTTCTGGAATAATCTGCCAAGTGAGATGTGCCTAGCACAGTCTCTGCCTGCCTTTAAAAAAGTGCTAAAGACCTTGCTTTTTAGAGAGGCATATTGCGACCTTTAGTTTAGTTTTTCCCCCTGCTATACTTATTTTCTATATTTCTTATTTGTTTTATTATGCATTTAATTTTGTTTTCTTTGTTCCTCTTTGTTGTTAACCACCTGGAGTTCCTTTGGAAAGATGGGAGGTATAGAAATATATATATATATAAATAAATATGAATAAATGTTCCAGGTGATATAAGGCTACACTGTTAAACCCTCCACAGAGAGGTACTGCACACAGCAATGATGTAAGCCTGTCTCACCTTTTCTGCCTGCCTTTCCATATCACATGGATGGAGAATCCCCACCACCAAAACTGTCAACTGCATCTTATGTTGTTCCTTTATATTTGCAGTCAAAAGGATTGTCCAAAGGAATAATGAACAAACAGTTAATAAGGAACTGATTATCTTGCTTTTCTCTGATGAAAATCTAAAGGATTTCTTCTGCTGGCAGCTTGCTTATCAAATCCCTTGTTTAATTTGGGGGGAGGTTCCGGGCTAGTAAAACACAGGTCTCCTATCTATATTGTGAGTATCTACTTGGCATTGAACTGAAAAGGCACACCCACAATGGAGGTTTGAGCAGTGCCTTTGTGAAGAAATAGAAGAGCAAGACAAGGGACTATAGTTTACCAAAGCAGTGGTCCATGTTCAATATAATAGCTTTTAGGTCACATTCCCAGCTTAGTGATTTCAAAGGCATTTGCAAATTGAACACAAATGCACAGATATAGTAAACTCAAACAGCAGCAACAAGGAAGCATTGAACTAAAGTAGCTGTGAGCGACTTTTGGCCTGCAAACCCCTTCAGTCCTAGCCAATAGTGAGGAATGACTGCATTCCAATCCTTTGGCTGCAATCCAACCAAAGCAGCAAAAATGTACTGTTAACACATACACTCTGGAAGTAAATTTGTGGCAAGAAAAAGGGGCACAAATAAAACCATTCATTGTAATTAGTTAGTTGTCAACCCAAAGCTGATATAATTGTGGTCCTGAAAACTTTCCGTAGCCTTTGATCAAAGGTAATTATAATAGTTGCTTGTTGCCTTTTTAAAAAAAATAACTGAATGGTGAAAGCTGGTGGTTTGTGGTACAATTTACCTCAGCACTCACAAAGGAACACAAGGTAGCAGCATAAACCAACACTTGCACAATGTATGTTACTCAATATCTATATGAGGCTGCAGGGAGATGTCACAAGGAGATTTAGAGTCTGGAGCATTCGACTAGACCCACAGCTCTCCATGGACATCCAGATAGTGTCTGTGGTCCAGTCTGCCTGTTACTGTCTTAGGAGGGTTGCCCAGCTGCACCCCTACCTTGACACCAGTTCCCTCACCACACTGGTCCTAGACTACTGTAATGCTCTCTTTGTGTGTCTACCTATGAATTTGACACAGAAATGTCAGTAAGTCCAGAACATGGCAGCCAGGCTGCTGAATGGAGCCCATAGATACCATTCTAGTTGCCTTATACTGGTTACCTGCTAGTTGCCATCCCAGCTTCAAGGTGGTGGTGTTAACCTATATAAAGCCCTGAACGCCTTGTGACTTCAGTAGTGGGCAGAATGTCCAACCGGGACTGCTTGTCCTCCTTCCTTCTCTCAAGTAGGATTGCCCTGAAAGAGGCTCACAAAGGGATGGGGTGGGGGGAGAAATACATTGGTGGTCTTTTGGTGGTCACTTGTTGACATTACAGGAACCTGCTTAAGACCTGGTTCTTTTGGCAGACATTTCAAAGTATGCTGAATACAGGGCCTACCTAATATCTTGTCACAGCTGAAATACTATAAGATTGCTGCCAACTTAAATGCTCTAGTTGTTATTTAGAACACTTTAGAATATATTTGAACTGTTATATGTTTTATAGCATTTTTAAATTACTTGCATTGTTTCTATTATTTTGGATGGTTGCTTGTTCTTGTTTTATGTTATACAGTGGGCCCTCGTATGACAAATGGTTTGTATAACATAAAATCTGTACAACATAAAAAATTCTGGAGAGAGGGGAAATTTGCTTAACAGAATCTTCTATGGGGTGAATCCGTACAACATAAAAATGGTTGTGATTAGGGATTACTCTGTTTTCAATGCATTCCTATGGGAAATTTGTATAAAGGAAAATTTGCTTAACAGAATTTCATTTGGAACGAATTAATTCCTTTATACAAGGTACCACTGTATGTTGTAAACTTCCTAGAGAGGTCTTATGCTAGGTGGGTGGTATAACTAACTAACTAACTAACTAACTAACTAACTAACTAACTAACTAACTTGCTTCTCCGGCATTTAGACAGCACATTCTCTGTAATTGCAACAGTATTCAAGAGTTTCAGTTACAGTACAAAAATGACAATTTAAACTTTAACTTATATTTGAAATGTTATGGAGTTCTGCACCTACTGTTGGGGAAAGGAATTAATTAGAAACAACCAGTTATCTGTAATAAGCATACTTCAAAGCTCAGTCCTTTTATCACCTACTTGTCTTCCACAAGCTACTCCATTCTTTCTCCCTTGCTCTCATGCTTTGATTTTCTCTTCCCACCTTTCCTTAACTGTTAGGATCAAAATATACCTTACATATTCATAGCATGGTGTTAGAAAAGGGGAATTCCTTAAGTGCTGAAAGACATCTGAATGTCATAGAATGTGCTTTTCACGCCTCCTATTATTCACACATTCTGACTGGTATAATTGCTCAGACTCAAAAAGCTGCCACAGTTGTACCTCTGGGACACGACCTGTGATTTCAGCTTCTAATGACGTGCTAAAATATTATTTGGCCCTTAATCTTTTTGCGACCTTAAAATATTTATCTGGGTGTTCTTTTGTGCTCTGTTGATTGTCGTTCACTATAGAGAAGGGTGTGTATCCAATCCAGGGCCTGACCCCACAAGTCACACCAAGGTTCAGATCTGATCTCAGTGCAAACAGAATGCAAAACCTCTTTTGTTGCACAGCCCTTTAGCAAAGTTTAATATCGCTGCACCAGCCTTGTTTTTTTTTTTACCTGCTATCAAAAATGACCAGTCATTCAAGATGGCAAAAGGGGCAGGTCCTTAATTTTAATCAGAAAGTAACGAAGGCAAGGAGACGCAGGAACCCACCACCACCCCCGCCCCCAACAAAACACCTTAGGCAAACATTCTCTGAAGCCATGTGGACAAAATGAATGAGATTTTAGAACTGTATATAACAGAACCCCCTCTTGAGGAATTTTCACCCATCGATTCACCATCCTCCTCTCACACAGCAGCTACAATGGAAAAGAAAGTGCTCTTGGTCTTGACAATTTCTCTGTTCATAGGGCTCAGCAGTGCCTTGTTGCGTAAGTGCACCCATTTTCAATATAGCTTCTTTATGGATTAAATTTTGCAGACAACCTGGCAGGATGAAAACATAACAGTGCAAGCCTATGTAGGCCTACTTGGATGTAAGTTGCACTGTGTTAAGTAGGGCTTGTCTTCAGCTAAAAAGGGACCAATTGATATAAAAAAACCCTTGCTAGATTTGGAAGATTTGATGGATTTTTGCTAAATTTTTAGAAATTCATTTAATGTGTTTTCTGCTCAATATAGTGTTGGTATATTTAAGTTTACACTACAGTGGACCCTCATATAACAAATGGTTTGTATAACATAAAATCTGTACAACATAAAACATTCTGGAGATATGGGAAATTTGCTTAACAGAATTGTCTATGGGGTGAATCCGTACAACATAAAAATGGTCGCGATTAGGGATAACTCTGTTTTCAATGCATTCCTATGGGAAATTTGTATAGAGGAAAATTTGCTTAACAGAATTTCATTTGGAACGAATTAATTCCTTTATACAAGGTACCACTGTACAGTATTTTGAATTCCTAGTGCTTTGCCTCATCATGTTCTAAAATCAGAAATCAGATTTGAGATGAGTGAAATTGTCCGTAGCAATATGGTTATTTCGTGACTAAGTTTTTTAAATCATAAAACAGTATATCTGTACTTCCTCTGCATAGTTTGGAATCAGAAAAGAGAAAAAAGGATGTGACAATCGGACATGGAATCAGACTGAATTAGACTGTCAAGTAGAAATCAAAGCTATGAAAAGGAAGTAGATATAGTAATGAGAGACTTTGGAAACTGTCAACAGACCTATGGATGTAAACATCTCTTAAATCCATATCTCCAGATGTCTCCTCTTCCTACTTCCCATTGGTGCATGGCTCCATATATTTTTTCAGTGCTGAAAACCTATCATTGCTTTGGCTCCATTGCACAAAAACTGTATCGTGCCATTTGGTTTTCAGTGACATGGTGGTGCATATATTCCTTGACTGCATTGCCCTGTTGACCTAAAGTTCTTTTTGAAGCGTTTAGTAAATTTTTGAAATATGCCACAGTTCCTAAGTGTACTTTATAAAGGTACACATTTTCTTTTCATACATGACTCCACCCATCTGTCAGTATTGGCCTTCTTAGCTTCTAGCAGAAACTCCCTGCATGTTTTTCTGCTTCTTCCAGAACCATTTCTTCAACTTCAAGCTGAGATTTTGTAGAAGTTACTGGATTTTCTGTTAAATGTGCTATTCCATGTTTTCAGGGACAAATATACCTTTGTGGAAGATATGAAATATTGAAATTATAATGTATGGTGCAGTGAATGTGTGCCAGAAAACTGATGTCTGTTGATTTCAGTGTCTTTGGATACTGGGTTTCAATGAGATTTAAATGGCTGTTGTAACAAGCCACTTAATTTAATTATCTTCTTCTTCATGAAGTCCTGTGTCCTCGTAGTAATAGACAAGACAATCAGTAGCATGGTCTGTTTTTTTATCCAAAGCTATTCTAAATAGAGAAGCCATGTTCACTGTGAAACATTGGCTTAAACTCTTAAGGATAACCTGCAGCAGATGGTATTTCTTATTGTGCATTATGTGATCAATTTAACCATAATGGGTGTCAAAGGTATTATAATAGGTGGAAATCGATTGATGGATTTCCATCTGTGTGTGTGTGTGTGTGTGTGTGTGTGTTTAATACCTGTTTATACAATATAAGATGAAAATGCCAACATCAGCTCAGCAATGAACTAAAATTATTTTAGTGTCCTTTTACTGCAAATCGGATGGCAATTAGTGGATGAACGCACTCTCAGAATGCCTCCATAGATTCACAAGGTGGTACCTATTCTCATTCAGAAATTACCTTCTTGGCATTGTGCTTTGTTTCAAATAGCTTTGGGAGAATGCAATGTTCGGGTGCAGTCCAGAGAAAACTGTGGCTGGCCAGGCATCACTGAAACAGAGTGTGGTGCCATGCAATGCTGCTTCGATTCAAATGTGGTTGATGCCCCCTGGTGTTTCAAGCCTGTTTCAATAAGTGGTGAGTATCCTCACTCACCTGTGACTCGTTCCTGGTCTGCACAGTTTCACAACTTCTGCATATGTGATTATTTGCCCATACAGGTCCACTCTCAGGAGACTGTTGCAAGAAATTAAAAGTGTCTCCAAACTGCATATAAATATAACTTCACCTCCAGACTTTGCAGGGGCTAAGCTGCAAGGCACCTGTGTATCTTATTAGTCTGTCTTAGAAAGTACACATTTCTGCGTTGCACAATTATCTTTTAACATCAAAAGTGCTCTGCTTACATGGATCTGTGGGTCTGCATGCCTGCAAATAACAGGCTTGGCATTCTAACTGCCGTTATATACAGCTCCTGTTTACTTGAGACATTTTGTTGCCTAAGGCACAGGACAAACTGCTACCCTACTACCATTTGCCACTGTCTAGTATAGTGATGGTGAACATTTTAGAGACCGAGTGCCCAAACTGCGATTCAAAACCCACTAATTTTTCACAAAGTGCCAATACAGCAACTTAACCCGAATACAGGTGGCTGTGAAGGAGCAATATCAGGTGCCCGCAGAAAGGGCTCCGAGTGGCACCTTTGGCACCCGTGCCATAGGTTCACCAACACTGGTCTAGTAGTTGAATCTTGGCCATCAGCCTTGTCAGTGGGGCACTGTCCTCTGTGTCATCAGAGGAGGTTTAGCTTCATTTAAGGTGGGCAGGATAGGTGGTATGGAACCCCTTTGCCAAGGCAGAAAGAGAAATGGCTTCAGCCATGAAATTGTCAGTTCAACACCACATCAGACCTTGATGAGAGAAATCATCTTATGCAGGGGGGGGGTGCAGTGGCTTCTTCCACCAGCCTGTCCCCTCTCAACCAAAACCAATACACCCCTGAAACAATACTATACAGATTGAGGGGATTTTCCATAACTGCATGCTGTTAGTAAGACAAACCATTCAATAATCCAAAAGGAAAAGCTTGGAAAAGGAAAGTGAGTCCTTGTACATCCGTCTACAGTGTGGTTGCTCACTGCCCACCGTTGCATCTAACCAAGTTGATGGATTCTGGAAGCAGCAAAGGCAGAATGCAGCAGTTGCTGTTTCTTTTGCCCAAGGGACATAGTGGCTAGAGTGGTGGACTAAGATATGGGAGACTTGGGTTCAAATTGTCACTCATATATGCAACTTGCTGGGTGTCCTTGGGACTGCTGTAATATATTATTTCAACCAGACCTACTTCATAAGCTTGATGTGAGGCTAAAATGGGGAAGAAGAGGAACACTCATTTCAGCTCCCATCAGGTAAAGAGATAGTAAAGAAATAAAAAAATATATGCACAGGTGTCATTTGGAAAACGTAAAGATTGTGCATTGATATGTTTAAGACTAGCATCTTGAGGTGTTTAGGCATTAACATCATTCTCGTCTTAATTTTGATTTATTTTTTTGTTTTTCCTCATGCAGAGTGTGTGATCTAAAATATTCTCCAGAAGGCAGACACACATGTAACGGCATTCATTCAGCAATGTAAGAAAGAAACAACCTTCTGTATATGAAGAAGCTGCTCCTGAGTATTCTGTCGTGACCCCATGTTTGTTTGAAGATACTGTACCTGCTGAAATCCTGCAAATGCTAGAGCTAATTAACATGCATTAAACTGTGGATGCACATTACTGCTCCCAAATCTCTTTTCTACTCCTCACCGTTTGGGCACCTCCCTGAAACAATAAAGCAAAGCAAAAATGTGTGGTGTGTTTAATTTCACTGGTTGCCCCTCTGCTGTTTCTTTCACTCAGCTGATTCCCCACCCCCCACCCCAAAAGCACCAAATTCTGTGCAAGACTTTAAATGAGGAACAAGGGCTTATGATTGCAACTAGGATGGGGTTATATACATTCAGTAGGTAGACTTCCTTTTTTTAACTTTTGTGGATTGTTATACAGTTACCAGTACTTAATTTCCCCATATTCTCTCTCTCTCTCTCTCTCTCTCTCTCTCTCTCTGAAAACCAGCACCTGGGTCACTGAAGACTACAGTGAAGAAAGGAAAGGATTAAACTTTTCCATCTCACAAAACCATAATTCTAAATCAGAGCACAACTCCTTCAGAATTAAGCAACAGTGAAAAACAAAACAAAACCATCAAACAACATCTCAGGAGGAAAGCTACTTACTACATAGTACATATAATTATTTGATTTTAGGAGCACTCAGTAGTTGGCAGAATCATAGCTAAGGGGCAAGGGGGGCATCTGTCCCCAGACACAGCATACAAGGGTGCCAAATTGGTTGCCAATTGGCTCCCCATCCAGGAGCCATGGGAAGGCATGTTGCAGGCGACCTGCCAGTGCCGACACGGACAGCTTCTCTGCGGTGCCATAGCCCTTCTCCATTTCTTGGGGGCACAAAAACTGACTTTGTCCTCAGGTGCTGAAAACCCTAACTATGCCTCTGGTAGTTGGTAGACCCTAGTTCACATCCTGTCCAGCTAAGTTCTCATGAAGTGCAGATTGGACAGTTGCTACCTGTGCATTTAACTTACCTTCTAGGGTAGTTATGAGGATAAATGGAGAGGGAAACTCCTTGGATTGATGTAAATGTCTGCAATAAGCACATAAAGTTGATCCTCAAAGAACGTAGTGGGTTGGATGGTCCAAGGCTTAATGGCATACTACACTCTCATTTTACTAACAGTAAGGAAAGACAACAAACTGCTAATAACTCCTGTTATGGTCTGACCATGTTTCCCTAGCCTCCGATTTTGGTTAACAGTCCTTGGATGCTTCAGGGACAGGTTTCCTCCCTTCTTCTATGTACTTGATCTTGGTTACAGGAGCTCAGCCAGGTTATATCAGTATTTACAGCACAAGCTAGTGTGCAGTATATTGGCTTCAGTGCAAGGATAATGCTATATTCACATGTTGCATTGCTGCTTTTTCTGTTATCCAAGCACATCCTCGTTTAATTAAAAGATATATCCTATGTGTAGAGTGGCTTATGCTGGTGTAGCATAACCTAACCACAACAGGCTATTCTGAAGAAGTAGGACAAGTCTGTCTTGCTATAGTGCCCTCCAGCTGCAATCCCATTTTAAAAGGGTTGTTCTTATTCTTCTAAAAAAATGTGAAGTTGATGTAGTACAGCTAGAAGAGACATTTGATGCAACCATTCCTGATGTCCCATGGTGTTTCATACCTTCTGAACAAAGAGGTAATAATTCATGGGAGGTGGGCAGGGACTGGAAATACTGTCCCCACTGGGAGGATTGCATGGCCAAAGCCTGCCCAGAACAAACTGTGCTTCTGAGATGCTTAACAAATATTTTGGGGAAACCAGATATCCTGGCAAATATTTGACTCTACCACATTCTCAGCTGTAGGAAAGTAAAGATCTTTCTAGCCAGGTGTTCCAGTTCCAACTGAGGCAAACATAAAGGATTCAAAAGACTTTCCCAGATGATTTTAAGAGACAATATTTAATTTGCAGCAGTTATAACCATACTTTGATGGTAAGCAATTAGGGAGATGGTCTTTGTGTAGAAGAAGAGAGTCTTGCTGTACAAGGGTTATGGCATGGTTGTTTTCACTTGTTTAAGCAATGCAATGGGATATTCTCATATTCTGTTCTGCAAAAAAAAATTCATCCCATCCCCTAGAAAACAACATACTGTTGCAGAGACCTATGGATGAACCATTGCACGGGATGAACTTTATAAAATCTACATGGATCCTTGTCACGAAGAAGCATGTCTGTGGCATTGTAGAATCCACATTATCATCAAGCTGTGAATGTGAACCATCTTGCCTTGTCCAATCCATATTCTTCCAGGCAATGGCACTATGCCTAACTTTGATTGTCTAAGAGGGACGAGTCGTTGCCTGGACATTGCTCCGTAAAAATGATCAAGGCGGCCGACCGATGTCAGCAGAAGGCTGGGGTTCATGCCCCTCCCTAACCACTGATCTCTTACAGCAGAAGTTTATAGGGTTTTCCTCTCAGACTCAACTAGCTGAGCAGCATAAATATAATTTGGGAGGGTTGGTCTTCCGCCAAGGCCTGAGCCATCATGTATGAACAAGCCCTTTGTCATTTGTTCTGTCAAAAAATTAAGCTGGTATGCTCAGGCTAAGCATGATGCAAGTTCCCGACCATTAGATTCTGATCTGAAAACTCAGAGCCATTACGTATAAAATAATCTTTGAGGCAGAAGATAACAGGAAGTCCCGTGTTACCCAATCGTCCGTGACTGAAGGCCCTAAAATTGAGCCACTTATTTCTAACATCTCAGCAGTGCAAGTAAGAAAAAAACTTCTACATGTTTCTTTGACTTGTTCTCTGTGGACTTTATGTTAAATACCATATGATTCCAAATGATGCTTAAAATATGCCTCACACTTTATAAATTATATGTCTCATAATTTTTCTAATGTTCTGTAATATTCAGAGTTAAACTCTTTTTCTGAACAGGGAATTATGTAATTTTGTTACAGGTATTGACTCTTAAGATCAAAATATTATGAAATAATTTTGACTGTCCATTGCATGGCTGGGGGAGTTGTATGTGTCTACGTGCAAAAGATTGTGTAATATATTAAGAAGATTAAGGACAGTAGAAAGGTTGCATTCAATACACCCACTTGACAAGTAACTGCACAGCACTGTCCTTGTGCCAGCTAGAAAGGCATAGAAAAAAGCCATTCTCTGCTATCCCAGAGAGCAGGGTAACTTCTAATGGGCTGAAGTTTAACATAACATTTAGCCAGAAAACAAAACCCAGTATGACTTGACTGATCTTCCTGAGCCTGGTTTTGACTTTTTACCCTTGAATTGCTTATCATGAATATTGCTGCTTTGCTAGAAGGCAATGAAGAATAATTGCCATGTGTGTGTTTCTAATTCTCTGAAGTTTTTCAAGTCTTCCCCAGGCTGAGACATTACACTGAGACTTTTGACAGCACCAACCAGGTTACTGTAAACATGGTACTCCCGTTTTGTTTTTCCATCTTTATTTTATTTTTTGTTATTGTTTTCATCTAATTTTGCACAACAAATTACCAAGTTCTCAATGCCTTTTCTGGAGAATTTCGTGCAAAAAGAGTAATTATGTGTAGGCTGATTTTTCCGGGGGGGGGGGGAATTATCCTAAAACCCCAAAAGATTTCATTCAAATTTTCAAAGGAGGAGGAGGAGGAAGAGGATGAGGATGAGGAAGAACAACAACAAGAAGAAGACAAGGAGGAAAGGAAGGGAAAATCTTGCCTACTGAAAAATCTTGCTATGAAGGGGGGTGGGGGAAGTTGCCTCAGTGAAGAATAAGTTAGCAGCCTGCAAAAGCCATCTGGAAGAACCAGGTCTTCAGGTGTTTTCTGAAGACCAACAGTGTGGTCTTCACAGTTTAAAACAAACGGTTTAAAACAGGGGGCCCCAACCCAGGGCTGCTGACTGACATTGGTCCTCAGCTGGTCAGGAACTGGGTTGCACAGTTCCATGTCAATAAGGGGGCAAAGGGCCTTCCCTATTCCATGCATGCATAGCCCCCTCAGTGGCCAGCAAGGTTCTTTATAAGGCACATGCCTGAGCAGGTGCTCCTGCTTCTCCCTTCCATGTGTGGAGCTTTTCCTTCTCTGTGTAACTGCTGTGGCCATTTTTGTTTCATTTTGTTTCAATAGGGGGTTGTGTGTACATATGCACGTCTTGCACATGCCTCCATGCCCAGGAAAAAGCCCTACACAGTGAGGGAGAAAATTAGAACCAACCCCAAACCACCAGCAGCCCTGGCCCGTGGAACAATTATCTTCCACAAAAATGTTTTCTGATGACAAAAAGGTTGAAAACACAAAATTGTAAAACCTGGGCCACACTGTGGTTTCAGAGATATTTAGAAAATGTCCCTTTGGGGACAAAAGTCAGCATAAAAATAAAGTATATTATGTTTTTAAAGATAAAATAAATATTTTTTTTCTTTCATGATTTATGAAATTGCAAACCAGCAATGTTATATGGATGCGAAAGGGACTGTTTATACTGCCTTTCAGAAATGCCCCAGTCACTAAACTGGAAAGAAAGTGATCCTGTCTGGTTCCATGAAGAGTTTTTTTAGGCAAAGGATGTCAGGGTATGACTCCACGGTTCACTTTGTGGAAGCTTTGACATTTGCCAAATGTGATTATCCTGAACGGGTAGCTTTCAGAGCCTGGATCTTTATAGCATGACACTTGTTTGCACACCATCATATAAGGAAGACACCATATAAGAAAGACAGAGCAGCTGTGCTCTTAACTAGAGGTGGACATGAACCGAACTATGAGCCGGAAAAGCCCACATGCTGAACTGATTCATGGCTCGGCTTGTGCATTCCATTTTGGTGAAACAAAACAAAATGTGGAAACTTTCCCCTTTCCAGTGCTTGGTTTCCTGCTCCCCCTGTCGCCTCCCCATCTGGTCCTGCTGCTGCCTCCTCTTCCTTTTCTGTCACTGCAGTCTTCAGGGACAGTGGCCCTGCCTTCCCTTCCAGTAGCTGGCCCTGCTGTCTCTGTGCATGCACCATCCTATCAGCGTGGTGGTGGTGGTGATGCTGGCAGCATGACCAGGAAAGGTAAGCCCCCAGCCCACACCCTTGCCAAAAATTGAAAACTATACTGGTTCACACTTCTTTTTATGTCAAGTCAAGTCTTTTTATGATTGGTTCTTGGTAGTTGATGATTTGTGGTGGACCACGGACCACAAACCATTAGGATCCACCATATTTTGGGGGTTGTGCCCATATTTACCCTGAACCATAGCAAAATATTTGATGTTGATGAGAGAGAAGAAATGATATTTTCAGTTCAGTGGCAAGAGCCTAATATAAATCATAAAAGAAGATTTAATAACTTTATAATCACTCAAGAGTCAAAATTAGACATATCTAATATATTATGTATTTAATTTAACTTCAGGCGAGTATTCATAAAGAAGATTAAAGTGCACAAGCTGGATGCAGGCATGGAATGCAAGATATGTTGGTTATTGGCTGCTGTCTTGTGTTTAGGATACATCTGCCCCAAAAGTGAAGGACGCCCACCTTGTAAGTTTGGATCGTTTATTATTTAATAAATAAAACAAGGCAAAAAGTCAAGAACAAATGTATTAGTTGTTTAGTTAACAAGCACAGTCAAATAAATACACACACACACACACACACACACACACACACACACACACACACACA
>JAHTLZ010000021.1:376334-392623 GCA_023846285.1 Phrynocephalus versicolor
ATTCATTCATTCATTCATTCATTCATTCATTCATTCATTCATTCATTCATTTAAACCCCGCCTTTCTCCTAAAAAGGATCCAAGGTGGCTTGTGTTACTAATGAGTTCATTCAAACTTCAATGTTATTTTCCATCCCTTGTAACTTTTAGATGGTCTACCGTACATGGTTACATGGAATTTTTACTCTCTCTTTAACTGCTCGCGTGTTGTGATGTGGACAAGCATTTTGGGGACAGGGGGGGGACTTCTGGGTTTTGTTAAATTATTGTGTTCTCCTCCATAATTTGAATTTGTCCTTCACTATTTTGTCTGCTTTAACTATTATATCAAATGACTTTCACAGTTCCACCTGCAGATAACTGAAAGACCACCAGCCACTTCTATGTCCGCTTTGATGAAAGGCTGTGCATACAGTTAAGGCTTGCACACCCTTCTTCACGCAAGTTCCCTTTCAACTGGCAGGAAGTGACTGAAGACATAAGTGATGAACAAATGAAAAAAGGATGGAACAGCTACTTGCTACATTACTCCTTTTCACTGTTTTAGGCTGTTGTGACATGTAAATGGTGCATTTTTAATCCCTGCAGGATTTCTCACCTGAATAACAAGATGAAGAATACTTTCTTCTCCAGCTTTCTGCAGTTTGTACTAAATGTACCTTCTCTTTGAGCAGCAAAGCATGGGCACACAGCAGGCACAGAAAGAGTGGATGGTTGTTAAGAAAGAGGCAAGAAACCCATTTAAATCATTAAACAGACCAGCAACTGTCCTGGATGTGGGTAATTTGTACAATTAACACAAACTTCTGAATTGAATAAATTTGCACAAAACTGGGCTCCTTAGCAGAAAACACTGCTTTTACCAGTGCCAGAATTCTAGTGAACATCCTAGGAAAGTTGTCACTACTCGTTCCAGCAAAAGAAAGAATGTTGAATTTCTTTGTCTTTTCATGCAAAGGGCAGTTCATGTAAGTGTTTTATTCTATTTTATACCTATCTTTCTCGTTAATTAGAATCAGAATCCTTTTATTGTGGTTGTGCCAAGTGTGGTTGGACACACCCGGAATTTGTTTTGATAAAAAATGTTCTCCATGAATAAGAAGGAAATATAAGAATCGTATATTCAGCAATAAAAACACAGTACAACAACACAATATAACCTATTATTTAAAAAGGAAGAAAGAGGAAAAAATAATTATTCAACAGTTTGATAGCACTTGGAAAGAAACTAAAAAGGACCCAAAGTGGCTTTCGAGAATTAAAGGGCAGTGTTCAGTATGAATAAAATAACAAAAAATATAAGCAACACTAAAACACATTCAATGCAGTATGGTAAAACAATCCATTTTAGAAACAAGGATATACTGTATACCTGTAACTCACCAAGGTCCCAAACTAATAAGACAGCCATTTCCAAACAAATAGCCATGCTGGTCTATTGGAGCAAAAACAACAAAGATTTCTTCAGCAGCATAAAAACTATCAGATTTCTATTACATCTCATGTTTAGATAAACTATTACAGGCGCCTTCATCAGCTGAATGAAAGATTATCCAGAACTGCAATTGCGTATATAGGATGCACACTCTTGGGTTGGAATTGTATTGTTGCTGTGTTCACGTACAGCAACTCCAATAATGCTCTCAAGGTAAGTGAGATATTTAAGGAGTGTTTTTAATCAGTTCCTCACCACCAGTGAGTTTCCATGGCTGAGCAGCGATTCAAGCCGAGACTTCCTGAGTTTCAGTCCATCACTGTCTGCGGTGAATTGGAATTCTGTATGGGAGTTCAAAAGAAATTTAAATGCAGCAAATACTACAACCACATTGTCAGACAAAAATAAAAACAAAGCAAATGAAAACATTATGACTCCTTAAAGACTAAAGGCTATATTTTAACATGTGCTTCCATGGGCAATTCCACTTTTTCAGACCTGCAATGACATTATTCGCACTGGCCATACCCAAGACTGCAGAGGGGAACACAAACAGCCTGACACTATCAAGGGCAGTTTATGTAAGTGAGATGATAAGAATCTTTCAAACCACTTCTGATCCAGCTAGACTTCCTAATTAATTGTAATGCAGCAGTTTCTCTCCCCCCCTCTCCTCTCCTCTCCTCTCCTCTCCTCTCCTCTCCTCTCCTCCCTTGTTAAGATTCTGTTATTAAGCTTGACAACAGCTCCTATAGAGTCTGTTGGGATAGTGCAATGCTTGTGTCCACCACCACCTTTTTTTATATATATGGCTAGTTTTGATGTCACATTTGTTTGCATTGTCTCTTGCATCAAAACTGTTGGGTTTGCCTTGTGTAGAAGGCAGAAGGGTTGTGCTTCCAGAAAACTGTGCATCAACTGGAAGAAAAGCAAGTGAATGAACTCCTGCTCCAGTGAGTGACACTGAAGCTTCACAATGAGGTTCTGTAATCTTCACTTGAGATAATATGGAAAGGCAGACACTAACAACTTAAAACCAAAGCTAATCAATATTGGAAAAGGTTAGCAATGCTGCATTTTTAAAAGGTCAATAGCCTAGTCAGATTAAACTGTTTGTTGGAGGTACCATCCTATATTTACATATGCCATTGACTTCCGTCATAGAGATATCAATATAGTAACGAACATGTACACGCCTAGAAAGTGATAGCTCATAGATAAGAGGAATAATAAAATACTTTACCACCGGCTAGATGAATAACTTCTGCTAATGAGCTATAAAAGCTGACACACACCACAGACCTTCTCCACCCCTGGCTGCCATCCATGAAACAAAGAATTTCAATTTTCAATTTTGAGGGGAAAATACATTAATGCATTTTGTGGATTTTTTTAAAAAATGCATTTGCCTTATTTTTACTTTTGGTATGCCATGAGCCTGTGTCACACAGAGTGATACTAATCAGGAAGTTGTTTTTGAAAACAATCAGTTATGTTACAGGTTTAAAGCCCAGAATTATATGCCTTTTTGAACTTGTCAATCAATTAATTAATCCTACAACAAAAGAAGCAATATTTTTTGTTTTTTAGATTGGAAGTAGAAGCTTAAGCAGAGGGTTAGAATCTGCAGGGGGGGAACAAGACTGTGAAAGAAAGATTATAGTGTAAACATTTACCATGCATATTGGATTTTAGGCAAATGTAGGAAAATAGACTGAATTGAGGTGGTCGTTGAGTTTTTAAAAACATTTTATTAGCTTCACACACAAACACACACACACACACACACAAAGAAAGAAAGAAAGAAAGAAAGAAAGAAAGAAAGAAAGAAAGAAAGAAAGAAAAATAGAAGAAAAAGAGGGGAAGGAAAGAAAGCACAATGTCAGAGGGGGAAGAAATGAGAGGAGAAGCAGGTATTTGCACAATTTTGGGGCAACTACAGGTTGGAACAAGTCTCTTCTAGTCACTCTCAGGGAAGAGTATTGAACTCATCAATCTTTCATGTTTATCTGGTATGGGGTTTTACATTTTTTTAAATCTAAAAAGAACAACATGCTGCCTTCCTAGTGAGGGAAATCATAGTATCCAGGGAGGCTCTACATATGCCAAATGAGAAAAAGCAGCACAAAATAAAGCTTGACCTTGCCTGGACACTCCAATCCCCGAAGTGTAGCGGAGGGTACAAACTGAGGTCAGCAGGCACTCTATATTGGGGGGTATCAGTCCACCTCCAAGCACAATTCGAAATGATGGATTTGAGCCATTAAAACCCTTACTGACTTGGTTCCAAAATGTCTAGGGCAGGGGTGGCGAACCTTCACCACTCCAGATGTCTTGGACCACAACTCCCAGAATTCTGAGCCTAAACTGACAATGACCACAGACACTGGGAGCTGTGGTCCAAAACAGGTTCGCCACCACTAGTCTTGGGAATGCATCCCCCCCATATGAATCTCCCCAGGTTCTAAAATCTTTGGGAAGCCTTTCCTCCAGTTCCACTGACCCTAGATGCATGCTTGCTCCTCCTAGACCACAGATGTCCCTTCTATGGGAGACCAGGATGCCTCGCCTCTCATCCTTCCTCCAACGTCTTTCTTTGTAGGATGGTCTGTAGCAGGTAAATTGCTACTAAGAATGGGTTTTTAAATGAGTTTTTTTAAAAAAAAAATAGTTTCCCTTGTCTTTTAAAATTCTTTCAAAGGAATTTTATCTTTTTCAGTGTATTTTAACATTGCTTCAAAGAGATTTAATCTGGTGTTTTAAACAATTAATGTTTAACTGTTTTAAATAGTATAATTTATCATATTTCAAACTGTTTTAATACTTGTGTTTTAGAAATGTTTGTAATTTTCTAGAAATGTTTGTAAAACATACATACATACATACATAGCAAAAATGTGATTTTTGGTTCATGAAAAATTCATAATTTTTTCCCCTGACAAATCAATGAATTGACTTGTAAATTCATTTTTAACTTCAAAACCCTATAAAATGCCTCCTCAGGCAGAGAAATTGCAAGGAAGCTTCCCCTGACCCTTCTCTGCAAGTCCTGGAAGACTGGTGGAGTTTGGGTTCCAGGTGTCCAGGTTATGCACCTCCAAAGAGGTTCTCCCAGGAAACTACTCCTTAGGCACAAAGAGACACAAAAATGATACAGAAGGTCTCCTCTATAATCCCTTATTTAAGTCTGGTGAAGATTGGCTCTGAGACATCTGAGTTATACATCCACTGTGACTGTCCCCAAACTGTCTCAGGGTAACCCAAACTTCACCATACCTGGATGGATTGTAGAGGGAAATGAGAAGTGTCTCTACAATTTTTGGTGGCTCTAGGTATGTCAAATTCCATTTTATAGCCTGATTAATTGACAAATCAAAAGGCACTAACAAGTCAATGATTTGTATTTTTCAGGGGCATAGATTCATTCAAATACAAATTAACAAATTAGCAATTTTGATAATTTTTTGAATTTTTTGTAATTTGTTACAAATTAAGAAATTAGCAATTTTGAATTCATTTTTAATTTGTGTTCATCTCTTTAAGATACAAACACACACACACACACACACACACACAAGTCAACCTCTAGCAACTACTGCTTCAGCAGTTGCAGGCAGATGCAGGGTGCAGTAAAAGACTTTGATTATGATTACAAGCTGGGATTTCAGTTGTAGAATTTTCTATTTTTCTTTTCTTCTCCAGCTTAGTTTACTAAACTTCGTGCTACTAGAATGTGTGACTGTGGATGGATGGATGCATTGTGTGTGTGTGGTGCCCCTGAAGGCATTGAATCGCAAGATTAGCATACTGAGTTGTGTCATTCCCTCCACCTGTGTTCCTCTCTCCCTTCTTTCTTCTCCATTGTACATGCTGGTGTGCTGGTGAAAACATCATCATTTGCTGCTCTTTGCAGCATTGCCAAAAGTGTTCATTAAAGGATAACTATAATTACCCCCATCTCCAATTATTTAAAGATTTGCCTTTCCCCATTATTCGAAATCTGAAAATGCATAAATGATGTCATGGACCCATGCTGCCAGGACCCTGCCTGTCACAGAACCTGACTCTGAGGGGTTAAATGGTGAAGAGCTGCTGGAGGAGCCTTGCAGCTCAAGTCAGCAGGCAGCTGGGTCTGATGACTCAGCTGAAAACATATCTTCTCCCCCTAGAAGGGCTATGAGCAGGATTCTGCAAAGACGTGCTACCAGGAGAGCTAGGGAAAGGGTCTTTGATGCTAGATGGGGAATCAGGTCGGGAAGCCCTGAGTACTAGCAGGAGCCTTTCTAGAAGTAAGGGTGTGTTCCCTGTTTGGGGATAAAGCTGGTAAGCTCACTTTGAGCTCTCTGTGAGAGCAACGCGTCATTTGAACTTGCAACCACGTTCCTGTCTGTGACCTTGGCTCTGTTTCCTGATTTCAGATAGGCTTCCTGAACCATGGCTTGATCTGTTCCCTTGAGTTTGGCATCTGGTTTCCGTGAGATATTCTGGTTTTGACTTGGACTGTTAATTGCTGGGAGTTGGAATCTGTTATTTATCTGGCACTTGATTGTAACAAAAGCCTTGAATTTGCCTGGCTTTCCACTAAAGATCTTGGCAAAGAACTGAATCCTGTTTGTTTGTGTGCTCTGTGTGCGGGGCTTGATACATGCAAGCATTGGACTGGACTATCACCAAAATCTGTCTATCTGATGGAAATGTCCATGTAGGGGCAGAAGGTGACACACAGCCATTTAAAGTGCAATAGATTAAAAACATCACAAGCTGTAGTATTAAAAAATAAGGTAGGAAATCTAGGAAACATTGCCATGAAAGGTGACTTGAATGAATCTGCCCTGCTGCTATGTCTAATGTAGGACTAAGACGTGATAAAAACAAGAGTCTAGACTTTCCAAGGAAATTCTCTTTTGTTCTTTTTACTTTCTGAGATGTCTGCTGTACGGAGCTGTTTGGAGATCTAGAAGGCTGGCTCATGTCCCAACCGAGGTTATCAGAGTGGCTGACAAACACTTTTTATCACTTCCTCTTTGCATTTACCTCCCAGATATCACTAATCCAGACATGAGGAAACTTTTTTAATATTTTCTGTGCAAATTGAGAGTGATACTTAAGGTGGAGTGAATATCTAAATCAATACCCGAATGCTGTAGGCAAACAATAATTAAGGTATAAATTGCTATGTACTACTATTCTCAATTTAGAGCCTTCCCCCCACAAGGACTGGAAGCTACCATGGAGCAGAAAGGGATCTGGTTGCTCTCGTTTCTTTTAGTTTTAGGACTCAGCACAATAACTGAAGCGAAGACAGCACCACGTAAGTACTGGTATTCTTGACTTTCGGTTCTTTCTAGTAGCATAATTTCAGGGAGAAGCTTACTTGCAGCACTAAAATATTAAAAGCAGGAATCTTTGCATGATCATTTGAAGAAAGGACATGTACAGCAGGGAATGTGGACCGTGGTGATATGTGAGGAAACATAGGAAACCTACAAAAAATTTGGCAGCCCCACCCTTTCCTATAGATTTCACAACATGGTAGTAAGGGACTGTTAGCAAAGGGAAGGAGTCTATCATCTCCCTGGACCTCCAAGGACTGCATACATCCTGCTCCCAGGATATCTGCCCCCCCCGACCCAGAGATACAATGCAGGATATCAAACACACACTCAACAAGACAGCATAGCTACCAATCTGTGACATTGTTACTAGGTAAGCAACGGCTTTATCTGCCGTGATCATGGGATCAATCCTGAGTCTCAGTGCTGCTGATGCACAGAAACCAACTGTTCTCTTGTTTGGAATGACAGTGGGAGTTGAACATTGATTATGCAGTTTCTGTAGAGACTTCCAAAAAATCTACCTGTGAGACACAGCAAGTTGTGTTTTTGGATTGTGCTGTAAGCCTATGAGCTCTTAGAGGTTGTGGGACCTTAGATTATGCTGCATTGCTGAGACCTAGGAAATTATGATAAGTTGATAACACCTCTGTCTGTGGATTCCTATGCCAGCAGTGATGTATGGGGCATATCTAATGTTAAACTAATTCAGTATTAAGAAACTGCTTCAGCAGGACAGCATCAAGGTGAAGGGATGACCAAGAACACAGCAATGTCAGAACATAATGCTAAACTAACAGGATAATCTTGAGGGTGGTACTGTACTGCACTGAGAAAAGCCAGCCCTACGATTTGGCAGAGTAAGGCAATTGCCATAGCTGACTCACAGCAAAGCCTCCTGAATCTCCTGCCCTCTGCAGAGCACTTCCTAAAAGAGCTTGCCGCTCTCCAGTAGGAGTTGGCGATGGAAGGGACAGTCTATTTGCCAGTGTTGTTCTAGTTGCTATAGCTAACCCTGATTTTTGTTCTCAACAGCAGCATGCAGATGCCAGGTAGATCCCAAAGCAAGGACAAACTGTGGACCTCCCGGAATCACCGCTGAGCAATGCAAAAATAATGGATGCTGCTTCAGCTCAGAAGTCCCAGGCGTGCCTTGGTGCTTTACTCCATCTCCTCCACTATGTAATGTATTCCTATGAAACACCTCTCACTTTCCTAGAAAAGGATGCACTGTAGATTAGACCAGTGAATACATTTCTCTACCAGAAATGAATTATTTAATAGGAAAGGATGTACTGTTTGTTTTGGTTGTTTTGTCCTCTAACTCCCAGAATTCCCCAGGCAGAATTCTATGAGTTCCAGCTCACAGACCCAAATTGTGTGTTTATTTATTTATTTATTTTTCACATTTATATACCACACCTATTTCCCTCATAGGGGACTCAGGGTGGTTTACAACAGACAAGATAAAACAGTTAAAAAGCTCAACATCACCAATACAAAAACACAGAGTAAAAGGCAGTCAAGCGGGCCTAATTAAAAAAAAAAACAGAGTCCCTAATTAGTGCCAAAGGCGTCCCGAAAGAGTAGCGTCTTTAGATTTTTCCTAAACGACGCCAGTGACGGAGCCTGCCGTAACTCGCTCGGAAGCTTGTTCCAAAGAGTTGGCGCCGCCACCGAGAAGGCCCGTCCACGTGTGCTCATTTTGTGGGCCTCCCTCGGGGTGACGGTCCGGAGCGAGAGGGCCAAAGAAGATCTGGTGGGTTGGGCCGGATCTGATTGTCAGGGGAGATGCTCTGCCAAATAAGCAGGGGCCAAGCCAAGGAGGGTTTTGTAAACCAAAGCCAACACCTTGAACCTTATCCTGGAAGCAACGGGCAGCCAGTGTAGGCTGGCCAGGATGGGGGTGGCGTGGTCATAATGACGCGCGCTGACCACCAACCTGGCCGCCGCATTCCTGGACCCGTTGCAAGCGCCGAACAAGGTTGAAGGGGAGCCCCATGTAGAGAGCGTTGCAGTAATCCAGCCTCGACATGACTAGCGCCTGTACCACAGTCCTCAAGGAGCTCTCATAATGTTGTATCATTACAGTCATGACCGACTCTCTGTGACCCCATGTCCATGGAGTTTTCTTGGGAGGGATACTGGAGTGGCTTGCCAGTTCCTACTTCCTGATATTCTCTGGTGTTCTCCCATCCAAATACTAACCAGGGCTGACCCTGCTTAGCTTCCACAATCAGGCGAGATCATATGCGCTTAAGCCATAGACCCAAATTACACACAGACACCTATAGTTTCACCCACTTCTGAGGGTCCATGGCTGTGTGAGGCCTTCCTTCCTGTTGCTAGCCTTGCTGCTCTTTTGGTTGTATAGAGCATGCTTTTAATGGTCTACCACTCTCAGGAAGCACTGTGGCAGCTTTCTTTCCTGGGCCTTCACAGGAGGAGGCCATTCAACTTCTGAGATCGGCCATTTTCCAGATGGGTGAAAAGGTCTATGTTTTTAGGTGTACATCTGTGAGCTGGAACTCCCAATATTCTGCCTGGCTTGTTCTTGTAGAATTCAAAGGGTTGGAGTAAAAACCAACCAACCAACCCAACAACTTCAAATAGTATATTCCTATTAATAGGCTTCTTACAGGTTTCTTGCTTTGCAAGAAAGCATGGTAGGACCAGAGCTTGGGACAAAGGTAGGACAGAGCTTTTGGACTACACATCACATCATGTCACAGCACACATACCCTAGCCTGTTAGTTAGAGGACTTTTGGAGCTAAACTTTGCCAAGTATCTTTTTTCCAGCTTAGGCCAGAGGACTGTTTCTTAATCACTGGACTCACACCCAATAAAATTAATGCCTTGTCCATATCTATGCCAGTGCCTGAGAGAAAGAATATGCATACAGTATTATTTATTTTGGTTTATAAGAAACACATATGAAGCAATAACAAGCAAAAATGACAAATTGTTGCAAAACATATTTGTGGTTGTGAAAGCCAAATGGCCAATTCATACCACAGCTTCAGGATGTGGTGTCCAATATGAAGCCCAAAAATGGCAGTTTATTGCTCCAGCCAGTAGAGAATAGATTTCATCTGGGTGAAATGTGGGTTATGCATGAGAAATTTCAGTGATGCAACAGAAGCATTACTGAAATGGTTCATGCGGAAACTGTGATGAACTTAGCTACCATCAAACCATATTTCACAAAGCTGACTGACCCACATTTGTAAACACCTAGATTTCACTTACCTGGAGAAGGATCTACTGCATTGGTCCCTTTGCTGTTTCAGGCCCTCATCAATGACTCAAATCTACAGGGTTAGGCTATAGATTTACATATGCACATGACTACATCAGTGTTCACATAACTACATTAGTGTTCTGAAGAATTTTCTCTCCTAAGAAAATTCAAGAATGTTGCTGCTAGATATAATACAAGATCTTCTTTCCTCCATCAGAGACACAGCAAGATACAGATATACACACATTCAAACACTTCTTCTCTCCTGTCTAGCCCTATCCAGGCATTATAGTCTGAGAACAGATAGGACTCTAACCATGGTGGAATTGTGGGGATATCCTCTAAGGGCTTTCCTAACTGGATGTCAATGTCTAAGAAACTTGTTGACAGAATTTTCAGAATTAACAATCCAGATAAGAGAAAGCTGCCTGATGTAGAATGGCTGAATCCATTCATTTAGTGCTTCCTAATTTTATGTTGATCACATAAGAGCCTGATGGATACTGGGGGGAGGAGATGTTGGGGCAGGATGTCCATGCATGTTTCCATCCCCACCTTCACTGGCACTACCAGCCTTGTTCAAGTTGTAATGCCTGAATGGCGCTTCTCAGCAGCCATTTTCTGAATCAGTGATAAAAGTTTGAAATGGAGACTAGTTCTATTCATCTTAAGATTCCCCTCCTCTCTATTCCCCCCCAAAAAAAAACAGATAAAAAGGTATGTCCTTCAGAAGTGAAAGCCAGAAAGAACTGTGGCTACCCTGGAATTTCCGCTGATGAATGCGAGAAAAGAGGATGTTGCTTTGAATCCAAACCACCTGCTGTCCCATGGTGCTTCTTTCATACCTACGTAGCAGAAGGTAACTCAACAAACCTTCCCCACTGGACAAATACAACCCCCTATATTATTTTTGGTGGTTCTGGAAAACATATTACTCATTTTCTTATTTATATTGTAACTTCTCATTAATATATGTTGGCAAATGCTATTTGCATGTGTTTCTCTTCTGTGTATACTGAATTATTGTATTTTCTTGTGTATAAGAAGCCCCCCATGTACAAGATGACTGTTTGCAGGCACGAGGTATGGGCGGTTTCGCGACTACATGGTTCTCTCCTCAGCTTACTACTGTGTATAATAAGATGACCATCAACTTTCATTAATGATATTAGACAAAAATATAGTCTTACACATGGAAAATACAGTACTTAGGAAATAATGTACATGTAGCTACTCTGTTGCATACAATATTTTCAAAAACTGGTCTCAAGCATCTGCCTCATGATGGCTACCCAGCAACCAGTCGCCCATCTGGTAACATGTAAACAGAGTTCAGAAAACTATGGGTATGTGAGTCAGTTGTGCAGCACATCCACTGCACGAATGGCAATCAATTAAGGCAGTAATTGAAATCCAGTAGCAGACTAGGCCCATTGAATAACCAGGGATTTGGTGAGCCACTTCCTCCATGAGTTTGATTTATTTAATGGGTCTACTCTGGTTTTGACTTACTACTGGAGTTCAATGAACTTGCAAGTAACACTTAGCATGCAATACTTAGTATTGCATGCTAAGTGTTAGTATTTTTTCAAGAACCTATTTGCATTACTTGTTACTTTACAATAGGCATGTTATCATCAGGGTTACCACCGCAGTTTCCTAAAGTAAGTTGGTGCGCTACATTATTAACAACTTCCCATTGCCAGTTTCAGCATGTCTGCAGAAAACGTTGCACCTTTAAAACAGAGAACTGGTAAAAAGGAAATGAGTCAACATTCTACTGCCAATTAGGATAGATAACAGAATGGCATCAAGCTTTTAAAAAATCTTGACAGGTATATAAATGCTTTGTAATGTCCACATACTGTTACTTTTGAAAGTAGCTTGAAAGTGTCTTATTGCTTCAAAGAGTAGCCTAGCACATATATTAATATTCTTCTTTCACTTGTCTTAAAGATGGGTTTAACTGTGCAAAATTTCTTGACTAGCCTTTTAAGACAAGAGAAGTGAGGGAAGTATCTTTTTTAAATTACTAGTGCAGCAGATTTTACTGCCCTAATGGGTAATAGCTATTTAAGCACTTATTTTGCCCTTTAGTGAGGGGCAGAGAAAGTGTGTGGGAGTGGGGAATCACTTTATCTGCCCCTCTGCCAAGGAGTAGAAAAAATATTTAATTAGCATAATCCTGAAATGGCTCTCTTATTAAGCCACTTCACAGTTTTAGCAAATGAAAAAAGAAAGGATTTTGGTTTGTTACCAGCAATTGTATGCACTGGAAACAGACCAAAGCAGAGCAATCCTACCCACACCCCCAAAAATTGAAGTCCTTTGATGTGGGCAGAAAAGTTAGGTAGAAATGTTCAGGGGGCTGGTTTTCTCTAACAAAGAATTTCAGACAAAAATCAAAGAAAAACAAAACAAAACAAAATAAAAGACACAAACATGTGGCACCTTAAAGACTAACTTTCATATTTTAATGTGACGTTTCATGCACATGTGCACTTCTTCAAGACAGCAGCAGAATGAGGTGTGAAATACTTAGAGCCTTTTCACACGACCCCTAAGATCCGCTGGCCACTTAAATTCGGACCACAGATCTTGGGGGCTTGTTGCTCTTCCTGTGTTCCCACCCCCTCTGCACTCCTGGCTGCTGGCTGCGTGAGGGGAGGGACAAAAAAAGGAAGAAAGGAACGTGGCTCACCTCCGTTCTGCCGTCTTGCTCTTACCTCGGCAACATTCCATTCTCTTAAGTAGCTCTTAAAGGGGCGGGGGCCCCCAAAAAAAACAACAAACAGAAGGGAGGAGAACCCGGCACTCTTAAGTTATATCCGCATCAGGAATTCTTCAGCCCTGGAGAGCAGGTACTTGAAAAGTGTGCTGGGACATGCTTAGGTGGGCGTGGTCGCACTTAATTTTCTGTAAACTCTGGAGCTGGTGGGGAAACAATTTTAAGCTCCGGAGCGGGGAGCCATTTGCCGCAGAGTTTGGGGTCGTGTGAAAAGGCCCTTATAGTATGAGATATGATATGTTTTGTTTTTCTTTGATTTTTGCCTGAAATTCTTGAAAAGACTAACACAGCTACCCTCTCTGAAAATTCCAACAAAGAAGTTGCCTGATTGCCATTTTTAGGAGTGAACCAGCCTTTCCCTTCAGCAGACCAAATTGGTCTAAATGCCTCTAATACACATCATCTTAAATTATGTTGGACCAAACTAGCATAAGAATGAAAAGAAAGGGACTTCTGTGCTGAAAAATTTAATGATACCAATGTGCAATTACCAGTAATACTTCTTTGAGGCAATTTATTTGGTTACCCTGCTTTATGTGAAGAAAATGGGAAAGACCCTGTTCCTCATTTATCTTTTTGTTGTTCTCTACATTTCAGAATGCTAGAAGCAACCTTCAGAAGATGAAGATTTTCTCATGGAATGTCTCTGTCAACAGAACCATTCAAGCAAGAGCGCATGATGCCATACACTGTGCTCTAATAGTTTTGCTTTGCTTTTCATTCATACTTCCTTTTAGTACAGTAGGTCAAAATCCTACACCCAGCTATTTAGGAGTAAGACTCATTGAGCTCAAATGTATTTCCTGTTGACTAGCCACATATGTGATTGTAAATCACCATTTTTGTTCTTCCAAATAACTCACTGCTTGTTCTCTGTTCAAAAGCAATAAAATAATTGTTCTGTTTTTATAATCCTAACTATTAGCATCTGATTAGTATCTGTTATGCTGCAGTTAACCTGTGCATCTAATGTAGAAACTAAACTAGTTTTCAGATGATCAGGATCATTTTGGGAATTTGGGGATATTGGACAACTCCTTGGCATCTCTGTTAAGGCAGAACCACATAAAACAAGTGCTAGAGATGGGTCACTTTGTCTTAAGTCGCTAACTATGCATCTTCCAAAACTGGTGGAACCCAGAAAATGGCCATTGAGGGAGATCAGATCACTGGGTCTCTGGTGTGGCTCCCCCAGTTCTCCTGATCCTAAGACATTTTGTGGCTGTCAAAGTTTAGACTAGTGGTGGCCAAACGTCAGCCCTCTAGAAGTTTTGGACTACAACTCCCACAGTCCTTTGTCATTGGCAATACAGGCTTGGAATTCTGGGAGTTGTGGTCCAAAACATCTAGAGGCCTAAAGTTTGGCCACTACTGGTTTAGACCCACACTTTCAATTGTGCAGATAACCCTGGCTGCAATCAGATCCATCTGGTAATGGAAGCAGTTCTATCACTGAAGCCCATGCAAATTTCCAACAAAGGTTCACAGCTTCAGAAGATGGGAAGGACTAGTAAAAGAAAGAAAGAAAAATCCTCTTACATACTTGTGGGGTCTCCAATGGGCGGGGCCAATTCCTCTGGAAGAGTTAGCTTCTAGCAATGGATGGGAGGGACCTTGTATTTATGCATTTGTTTTACTGGGATGATGCATTCCATTTGTTGGATTCTAGTGTTATTGTATCCATCTCTAGCATCTCTTTAGCAAAAACACAGCCTATGACCAAACTGATATCAGTGCAACCAAACCACAGTAAGCAGAGGAGACTCTCAAGGAGGAAAAGAAAAGAATTGAAAAGTTCTAAAACAGTGCTTGAGGTCTTCTGTCTGCTGTTATACATATCATATAATTGATGCCTTGCTCTCTAATGAAAACCCACAGGGTTTGAAAGACAACACAGAGGTTTGCCAGTTAAACTGCTGGATCTTTTTCACACATCCATCCTCTTTGCATATGTACGGTCAAGTCATTCAGTCACTCCCTGTAAGCAGTGTAAGGGACTCTATGTAAGAGCTGCCCTTGGCCTAGCAGTAGTTGAACCCATGTGGGAAGTGACAATCTTGCCATGAGCCTATTTGAGTGTTACAGCCTGTAAATGTGGGGAAGGAGGCAGGGACAGCTATTCATGCTGCACTCCTTCACAGGGCTTTCGATTGCCTGAAGGTGTCCATTCAAATAAACATGTTTCGAGCTTCTCTTCAGACCTTTCCGGGTAAAATGGGAAGTTTAGGAGTGGGAAAAGACTGCTTGTCATGCATGTTCCTGACTCCCTTTCCATAGTTACAGCTGTAATGCCAGAACAAGTCTATAGTTCATGAAGGTGACTTGATTGTGTTGGTCATGTCCAGAGGTTGAGAAAGACTTCACTGAAACCATGGCTCTTAACCAGTTAAAATGCACTTGAAGAGAATGTCACCGATACTAGTTCCCCATCCTCTTCTCCACAAATTAATTTACCCTGATAATTTTTTCTAATTTGGGATAGGAAATCTGCCATCCATCTGGGTGTGTGATCAAGTTGTTTTACACCCTTGGGGTCCAAACTGTGGCTACCCTATTTGGTGCTGTCTCAGCAAAACCAAACTGAACCAAACCAAAACCCTCCACTGCAGGATGCCACCCCAAACTTACCTTTCCATTTAGGATTTTGGATATAAATGGCCAGTTCAACACACCACCACCATCTGAGTCCTCTTAGACCAGAAACAGATGTTAGAAATAGCCTTTAGCCACAGCCCAAAATGTGTTAATGCTGAGGCACTCTTTCTATGTTTTCAAAAGGGACTCAGAAACGCACATGCAAAACAACAACAACATGGCAAACCCAATCTCAGAGAAGCTGAGATGAAATTTAGTTTATGCATTGAACCCACTTGCAGCCAAATTAAAAGTATTACCAACTAGTTGAAGGGGGGGATGTTGCATCTTGTTGCACCGTCACTTTGGCATCCTGTTTGGGTGATGCCAAATATCCCTTGCTTCTGGCTAACAATTCAAGTTATCTTCCATCATCCAATTTTTAAAAAGGGAAATTCATGTGCCTCTCTTCCAGGTATGAATATGGAGATGATCACTGCCCCTAGAGTTGGACACTACTAGCACACACACGTGTGTGTGTGTGTGTGGACCTTTAAACCTTTACCTCGGTGGGTGAGAGGGACGCCAAATGATGGGAAAGGTTTTGTAGCTATTATCCCCTCTGAGTTCCTGTGCTTCTACCGCATAGCAAAAGGGATGATTACCCAGAAATTAAAAACTCTGCAACAGGACAGACTGATGAAGAATTGTGTGGGACTAACTTCTGTGATTTTTGTTTATTGGTCTAACAAAATATCACACAGTCTTGCCTTTGGACAGGGACGACATGGCTTTCTGTCTTTTTAACTGTATTGAATCAAAAGTGCTTGTCTCATGGGTAAGTATATTTCTGGTATGAAGCCCTGTCCAAATAATAATAATAATAATAATAATAATAATAATAATAATAATAATAA
>JAHTLZ010000021.1:392633-408637 GCA_023846285.1 Phrynocephalus versicolor
TAATAATAATAATAATAATAATAATAATAATAATAATAATAATAATAGAGTCCTAAATGCTTGGGAAGCGTTCGACTAGTGATTGGTAATACAAAATCAAGCGTAGATGGCTGTGTGGTTAATCATCATCATCATCATCATCTCAGAGTCATGAAGACCCTTCAGAAATGGGGACTGAAATACTGATTTTTGCCTTTTTCAACAACCACATGGTGTGTTGGGAAAGGGGGCCTGGGCAGCACATCTGTGAATGTCGAATTCTTGCCTGCGCAATGAAGCTTGACATAAAGAGAATGGCTGACAGTTAGTGTGTAGTAAGGCTCATTTGCTTGAGGACAGACAAGCCACAGTTCAGTGGTTTCTTCCCTTCTGACCACAGGACAGTTGGAGGTTTTGCCTGGTTAGCTTTATTTGTAAGAGGGAGGAAGTCAAAAGTAGCAGCGGCACGGTTGTCACAGTAGTCTATTTACACACATATTGTTACTCCATTCTACCACCACCTAATTATTCCCAACTACAATGGTTTCTTGGCCAATTAATGATAGAAGTTTCTCCACGGAGGGGATGAAACAGGAAGAAGGAGGGCTTGTTGTACCTTATAAGTGGCCCTTACTTCTAGTGATCTGCTCACTCGGTAAATTGGGAGGTGCCTACTCTGGTGGGGTAAGTTGTATCATTCTGCTCTGCTAAAAGGTGAAGTCCTTGTTCCGGCAAGAAGTAAGTAAGTGGACATTGCTCAAGCCTTTTGATTTCCATTGGGTAGCTTAGGCATAATGCAGGAGAAAATAATCTTTCCCCAAATTAGGGCTTCCTTGGAGTAAGAAAGTAGTATTATAAATATATTAATCGTGCCATGGGATCAGTGTAGGTAAGACACGATTGCCTTAATGTTACCACTGGTTTCTGATTTTATTTTAGTCTTAAGAATACAATCTATTCTTTGTTTGAAATATTGTACTTTAAATCACCTAGAAGAAAGACCTTTAAGGTCTACCCTTTTATTTCAGCCATAGTATTTAGAGATTAGAATCAACTTCCTCAGAGGAAATAGATTAGAAACCATGAAAGCCAATACTAAAATAAATTTGTGAGTCCTAGAAATGCTATGACACTCCCCCCCCCATTATGTTATGCTGAAATGTTGCCTGGATAGTTCAGTGTGTTAGGTATCTGGCTGCAGCAGATCCAGTGGTTGGGAGTATGATTCCCCACTGCGCTTCCCAGGAGAATAGCCAGACTGTATGGCCTTGAGCATGTTGTATGGGCCCTAGAACACGGGAAAGGCTTTATATGGGGCTAGCCTAAGAACAGATAGACCCTTACAAAATATGATTTAAGAACGAGCTATACATTTCACACACATACCCATCTCAATCTGATCCTGTTTCAAATAAGGGCATATGGAGTAGAATCTGATTCTTCCCATACCTTCGACACTTATACAATTAAGTGATATACCCAAATTAGGCAATGGAATGAGCCACAGTTTCCAGGATGTAAGACATGTATGTATTACAGATTGGAGTGAGCAGGAGAAAGATTAGAGGGCAAAAAGGATGAACGTTGGAAGAATGGGGAAGTCAGGGGACTTATGAGGAGAAAGAAAGATTCCAGCAGTGAATCACTGTGGTTGTATACCTATGTCTTAGGAATTTTCATACTCAGGAGGAGTATGAAGTGGAATGCATCAGAAGAAGTACGGTTCGGGCCACAAAAGTTTAAATAAACATTTCTTTTTTAAATAAAATTTTATTAATAGCATTAATTTATTTTAAATACAAGTCGTCAGTTTTTAAGTTACTACAAAGATCCTTCCTTCCTTCCTTCCTTCCTTCCTTCCTTCATTCATTCCTTCCTTCCTTTGCTGCAAAAATCCCTAATTTCTTTGCCTCCCCTTTACAGGAAGCAAATCAAAGCTTTATACAAATCTCATTAATTTGGACAGCTGAAGGTCCCAATTAGACATGAACTGTAAATGGCTTTGGCTCCTGGCCATTGTTGTCATTTTAGGATTCAGCAGTCTGGCAGATGCCAGAAGGATAAGACCTCCACCACGACGCAGACCACCAAGTAAGCAGTTTGATTTTAAGCTTTTGTGCAGCTGTTTTAAGAAGGAAGCAGATCTTAAATGATTTATGGTGAGGCTGTGCACCACCACAAGTTGCACTTCTGTGGATAGGGTTGCCAGGGAACAGCATCCCAGTCCCTAATAAATTAAGGCTGGAAATCCTAGAGCAAGGGGAAGACCCAGTGATGTCACAGAGGTGGGGCAGACAAGCCTGGGAAAGAGACCAGAACTATTTCTGGGCCTACCGATTATATAAATAGGCACAAGAGAAATTGGTGAGATCAACCCTGGCTTCAGAAAAATAAAATAGCTAACTAAATAATATGGCAAGTGAGAGCTGGGGAAAAGCCATGGACAAATAAGCCCATCTACGGGAAGGGCCATCTCTTCCCATATAAACTTTTCTGTGTTTTATGAGGACTTGCTCTCTGTCCCACAACTTTCAAAAGCATGCTTGGTAAATAAACGAGAGGGCTTTTTTTATTAGTGTTCCCAGGCTGTAGGATTTCTTGTCATTAAACACGTGGCTGGAACTCTCCATTATCTACTAGTGTTTTAGAATTCTCATAAGCTGCCTTCATGGGATGGAAAGTAAGTAAGAAAGTAAATAAAGAAGCCTCATTTTCTGATTGTTGGCCATACACTCAGTAGCTGTAATAGTGGTCACAATTCCCTCTAGGTTTCATGTTCTACCTGGCCTTACTTATAATACATGGGAGCTTTCTAAGCACAGTACTGCTTTAGGGGCTTCTGGAAAGTTTGCTGCCAGCTCACAGTTCCTTGTGTTGCTGTAGCTGCTCCTACTACCAGGTGTTCCAGAACAAGAAAACTCACATATAAAAATAAAATGTTCTCTCCCTTCTACCTCACTTGCCCTGAGGTTGTTTTCAAAACGTGGAGATCCAAGGGAGCTTAACCACTTTTTGTTGTTCAGGCCAGAACCCTGAGATGTGGCAGCTGTATCCATGAGTGTGGTTCATGTTCCTAGCAAAAGGAGATACCTATCATCTCTGTGTTTAGCTCACTCTAGTTCAGTGGTTTCCAACCTGAGGGCCGGGACCTCTTTGTGGGTTGAATGACCAATTCACAGGGGCCGCCATGAGCCAGTGAAGAAAAAGGCACAAATGGCTTGAGTCTGGAGGGGAGGAGGAAGGGGGGGAAGAGTGAGTTACAGCTTGATAGGTTGGAGGGGATGTCAAGTCAATGGTACCGGGAGCTGTGATTGGCTGAGGGTGCCTGAAGAGGGAAGTTCTCTATGGCACCTGCAGCAGTGGCCTGCCAAAGGGGGGGGGGCTTGTGGCCTCTTTCAAGCAGGGCAAGGGGTCACCACAACATGAGGAACTGTATTAAAGGGTCACAGCATTAGGAAGGTTGGAAACCACTGCTCTAGTTGCTGACTATAGGCTTGAATGGTCATTGCAGCTTCTTTCTTGCCCTGCTCTAGTGATGGTACAAACTTGGTTGAAAATGGTTGCAAGCATCATGTTAGTCCATGCTCCATTCCAGATAATACAGCTCTTCTTAGACAGGCCATACACGCTTTCTCATGAATCTCTGAGGCAGGAAAGGTTCCTGTGTAGGTTTCTGTAAGTGCAAAATACCCAGGTCCTCAGAACTAAAGCCTCAAGCTCTAGGGAAGCTTGACATATAAAAGAGGTCTATCTCAGAACATGAGGCGGTGGGAATGGGGAAAACCATGGGATGAGGCTAAAGGTCCAACAAATGAACCCAGTTCTGACCTCCTACTGATGACTAATCACATAACAACAAGGGAGCTGATATGCAACTTGCAGAGCTAAACAAAAACACAGAGGGGTGTTCCCACTGCCAGAATAAAACAGTAGATGGACTGGCTTTCCCCCCTTTTTGATTCAGTGGAGCAATGAAATGTGTGGAATAGCTATTATCAGCAAGATGGATGAGTGAGCAAATGGGGGGCGGGGAGGGACATGTAAGCAAAGGGGTGAGTGAGTGGGCAGATGCTGGCTTTTTTTTTTTTTGCAAATACTGTGCTTGTATTTATTTATTTATTTTTTAAATCCCTTCTACCTCACAAAGTACTGTAAAATGTGGATGGGACATTCTTATATGTGGAATTTATTCCAATGAATCAGTTCCACATCTTCCCCCTAATAAACAGACCTCTAGCAGAGGAGCAGACAAAGTGACACAGTGCTCTACTTGTGCACATATCTATTTTTTTTTAAAAAAAGCAGAACCCAACACAACAGCGGGTTTTATTGTCAGTAGAACTGAGCCCTTAGATAAATGACCACCCTAACCTCTTACACAGGTTGCAGTCGTCATGGCACACTAACTCTCGTTTGACTCTGAAATCAGTATTTTTCTTCTAATGCAGGAAATAAAAATTGCAATGTACCTCCACAGAGGAGACGGGATTGTGGTTATCCAGGGATATCAAGAGCAGTTTGTGAGAGGAAAGGGTGTTGTTTTAGTAGCCGGATCCCAAATACCAAGTGGTGTTTCTATCATGGGTGAGTAATGTGTTTCACTATTAAACAATGAGACGTTTACTTCTTCCCATAAGCAATGAGCCTACTAAAATGCTCTGCAGAAAAACGTTCCTTAATTGCAAGATATCAGTCGGCATCCATTATGACATTCAGTGGGTTAATTGCAAGACTGTAAAGATGCTCAAACAATGACATCAGCCGTTCGTTAGTTAAAACTAACACACGGAAGCAGTTGTTCCATCCAAGTCCTTTTCAGTGGAATTGGACCCAAATCCTTTGAACCTTAGACAAGAAATTTTATCTAGTAAAATCACTTTTTTTCTCTCTTTCTCCTTCAGATGATTGAAATGAGATGGTGACAGCTTTCCAGGAGCTCTGGCAGTGGAATTTCCTGAAAAACAGAATATGGCAGAGCAGATGATTCTAATGCCACCTGCTTTTTTTCCTGGTTTCTTTATACTTTTCTTGATAGAGATGAAAAAAAAAGTTGAGTACATATCTGTTGACACATAACTTCTGTTTATGATACTATTTAAAATATTCTCATAACACAGTTTCTTGCCAGAAAAGCTTTAAATCCCCCTCTGAGTCTCAACTTCACAACTACATGGCTAGCCTTTGTTGCTTTTTATAAAGCAAAAGCTTGTTTTCCTCTTCTTCTCCCCTTTGCTGTGTTATGTTAAGAGCAATGCTTATTGGTTGCACATTCAAGTTACATTAAAAGCAAAGCATCACAAAAACCTTGTGTGTTGTATTTTTCTTAATACTCTTGACACTTTTCTCTTTTGAAGCTAAACAACTTATTTTTGCCATGTTTTAATCTACTGGTACTACTCTGAGGAAGAGGGTTTTGGCCTCAAAATATTAGCAACATTTTTGTTGTTTTTCTACCTGTTCCACTTTTGTATTTTGAAGCTGTAATTAAGGTTCTAATCATCATCATCATCATCATCATCATCATCATCATCATCATCAGCAGCAGCAGCAGCAGCAGCAGCATGTGCTGTCATCAAGTCAATTCTGACTTCTCACCTTTTTAGGGTTTCCTAGGTACAGAATATTCAGAGGTGATTCACCATTCCCTTCCTCTGGGGGTAAACCCTGGGACTGTGCAGCTTGCCCAAGGCCACACAGGGTGGTTTTCCTCACAACAAGCATAATGCGGAATCAAACTCTCAACTTCTGGCTCCTCAGCCAGATACCTAAACAGCTGTCCAGGCACCTAATCCATCTTCTCCTTCGGATCAAAGTAAATGTTACTTTAAGGACAAAGCTACTATGAGGCAGGGGGACACCTCCAAACACACCACAGTGTGCGTGGTCTTCAGCTTGTTTTTGCTTAAGGGTGGAGTACAAAGCTATGAGCGAGTTTTATTTTACTGATATGCTCATGTTTTTTTCCTCATGTGGGGACCAAGACAGTTTACAGCATATGCTCAAAAACATGTTTAGCTAAGAAGCACAATAACTTAAAAGTGATAGATTCTAAAACCAGTTAAAAAAAAAAAAACACCACACATGCCATTGAAAGATCCTGGTCAGGGACCAAAGGCTGAGAAATTCCACTGCCTTGCCCAAGAACGGAATGTTGATAATAGGCTCATAATTATCAAGTAAGGGGCAATACAAGGAACCACATTCTGACCATCCCACCCACCAAACTTTCTGGAAAAGCTAGCACAGAATAATCTTGTTCCCATCCTTGATCTAAGATCTCATTACAAAGCCTTATTAAGCTAATTATTTTTTTCCTAATTATGGTAGGACCCCTATACCTGTGGACTCAGAATTCACTGTTTCACTCATCCACAGTCTGAAAATATTATACATAGCATGATCTCTAGAGGCCGGTTCTAGTGATGCATGTTCAAATATTTTTCTGCTCCCTCCTTTAATATGCCATATATTCAGAACTCACTATTGTCCACAGATTTCAATATCCAGGGGGAATGGATGGGGGAACCAATCCTGTGTAGATACAGGAGTCCTACTGTATGTACATGTTTTATTAATTTTTTAAAAATCTTGTTCTTATGATCATGTTTTAGCTGTGGTCTGTGGTCGTGTATTATAGAATAAATGTATGAAAATGCTAACAATTGTAGTCGTTTGGATCTCTACAGCAATTTCAGTGACAGAAACCAGCAAGGAATTGTTTATCAAAAAAAAAACAGTGAATCACAGAATATCTATGCCTGTTCCCATCAGTGCATCAACTGGTAATAGGACTCCCCAGGTCTTGATGGCCCCTTCCTTCATTATGCTGTGACTCTTGATGAGGAGCAGAAGTGCGGGGTTCATTTGGGAGAGGATGGGGGCAAGTTTCCTCTATGTTGGCTGCTCCAAAAAGTTTGGTGGCTGAAATGGATAGAATCCGGCCAGGCTCCCAACACCTCAGCCTGAGTGGTCCTAAGAAGGCCAACAATTGTGACCAGGATGTCTGGAAAAGGTCTTCTATGGCACACATAATCTCCTGGGGCACCTTGCCCACTGTGCCTGTGGATTTTCTTCTGAATGAGAACCAGGCACCTTGGCTCAGCCAGCTCTGTGGAAAGTAGAACAGGCTGGCTAATATATAACAGACACTGCACTCTGAAGAGGTTGCCTCTGTTTTAGATCACCTTATCATTGTACTGCTGTGGTAATTTAGCACTTAATCACCTTTGCACAGACAAAAAAAGGAGGGGGGGAGAAAAATGATATCAAAGTAAAGCAGCTTGGACAAACTCTCACAGACTACAATTTTTTCCATGGAATGTATGCATGTTTGTACATGTATAGAGAACTTTGTTGTGGTGTTGTTTACCCCTTGGTGATGAATAATTCATGAGAAGTGTCTGTATTGATTGGTTGGTTGTTGCCTAATGGGAGAGTCTGGGGGAGTAACCTGGGGGGATTTAAGGCTCAGCCCTGCACTGAATTAAGATCAGATAGGAACCTAAGCCTACTGAGAAAAAATCAGATAGGCTCTGACTGACAAACAGTTAAAGACGAGAGAGAGAAGAGCTAGGATTTAGAACTTCTGTGAGGAAAACTAAGTGATGAGTGTCTGAAAACGTAAGAACCGGGTGTGCAAGTGATCAGCATAGTCTGTAACATAACTTTCGTGTGACTGAGCTATACTCTTCCTTTTGCTTGTACCTATGCATGTTACCTTTTATGAGTTTTATTCTACTTTGTAATAAATAAACTTCTTTTATCTTTATTCCATTGAAAATCAGTCTGAAGGCATTAATTTAGTAGCAAAGCTAGTTGGTGGCAGCAAAAGAGAAAAATTAAAAGTGGTGCTTGTCAATATCCTGTGAAAGGGCCAAGGACAAAGCATGGGAACACTGCACTTGGGAAGTTGTCTCCCCTCCCCACACACACACACACCTTCCAATCCTTTAAACAGTCCCAATGGTTAAGGGCATACCATAAAATAAGAGCTGGGGATCAGTATCAGGGTGCTATCAGAGTGAAAGGGGCCACAGGTAGAGATGGGCACAAAACGAACATTTTTTTGTTTCCGTTTCCGTTTTTTCATTTTGTTATGCAACGAAATGACAAACGAATTTTGTCTCCAAAATGAAACGAAATGAACAGAAACACTGGAAATTTTGTCATGTGCTTCATTTTCGTTACAGCAATACAGTGAATTGCTTTTAAAAAATCACAAAAATCACAAAAAAATGAAATAAATGGTAACGAAGCGGTAACGAAATGAACAAAAACAAAAACAATTTTTTGCGAAACTTCGTGAAAAACGGAAACAAACCGAAATGGACCTCCTAAACAACAAACAACAAACGAAACACCATTTTTTTTATTCGTGCCCATCTCTAGCCCCGGTGTGGATTGAACTGCATCAGACTGAGGAGTCAGTGTAGACACCAGCACTGAAACAACCCATGGTTTTTAAATGCTTATTGCTTACCTATGCTGAATGCAGAGGCAAAAGAGACAGTGACTCAAGCTGACACTGGCTTGCCAGTATAGTACCACCCTCACTCTGAGTGAAAGCAATCCAATGGAAGGTAGCAACAATGAATGTGAGTCAGTGGACACACCATGATGGGGGACTGTGGAGCTTCTCTTCCCACCTTAGGCTCTGTGTCATCTTATGCCATACCAAATGCCACAGTATTTTTTCTGAGGAGAAATGGACTGCTGCCACTTAAGTATTCAAATCACTTCCACGTGTGACTATCAAATGATCCCTCTTCAAGCCTTTTAAATGTATCCATCCTCTTCATTAAAGGAAGGAGCAGCTCCACTGGCTACCATTCAGCTAGTGGGCAAATTTAAAGTGCTGACCTTAACCTACAAAGCACTATACAACCGGGGTCCTAGCTGCCTCAAAGATCAATCTCACAGTATGAATGGGATCAGATGTTAAAGTCATCAGGAGAGACCTTTCTTCTCCATCCCACCACCCTCACAGGTACGTCTTGTGGGAACCCATAAAAGGGCCTTCTTGGCTCCTGCACTCAGACTCTGGAACTCCCTCCCACTAGAGGCCAGGACTGCCCCATCTCTGCTGTCTTTCCAGAAAGACTTTTCTCTTCAGGCAAGCCTTTCCTGAATGATGGATTACTGTACACAAATGCTTCTCTTTAACTGCTTGCATTCTCTTGCAGCTTTAACATTGCCATTTAATGCTGTAAGATGCCCCTCAATTCCCTGTTCACAAACTGGAATATGTCTTAATTGTACTGGTCTGTACATTGTCTCTTATTGCTGTAAGCTGTCTTGGGTCCTTTTCCAAGCAAAAAGGTGGGGTAAAAATACAAAAAAGTCTGCCCCACCTGTGCCAGAATGACAGAGAGAGCCTCCACAGTGAAAAGGTCTCTTCAAAAAACCAGTGCCTTTCTACAAATGGAGAGTGACAATACAGTAATTGCTCCCACTCCTCACATCTAGAGATCACAAGTATTTTAAGGACTGGAGTCTCAATGGCATCCGCATTTGTATTGGTGCAATCCTGATGCATCAGTACGGATGTGGACCAACATCCGGGATTGTAGATATCGTGCAAGTCTTTTTTTGCTATCCAAAACATCTACGTGAAGCAGCTCAAATGTCTGAAATGCTGGCTAATGACCTGATGGATTTTTTTAAAGTGGTGGATCAAAGTTTATCACATCCTTTTGCATTTATTAACCAGATATCACATATAGGGAAAACAAAACTACATTTTCTAATCAAACGAAGAGTGATACCTTAGGTGGAGTGCAATTTGAAACGTATCTGCCTGTTTTATACAAACATGAATTGTGATATAAAATGAGGTACTTTTCTTGATTAAAATAATATTTTTAACGATATGATGTAAGCTATAATTCAAGGAAGGTAACTGGTAATATGACTGAGACGTACAAAATAATACAGGGCATGAGTAAAGTGAATAGAGGGGAAACTCTTCTCCCTCTCACAAAATACCAGAACTAGGGGACATCCACTCAAACTGAGGGCTGGGAGAGTAAGAACCGACAAAAGAAAATATTATTTCACCCAGCACATTGTTAGTCTGTGGAACTCCCTGCCACAGGATGTAGTGATGGCATCTGGCCTGGATGCCTTCAAAAGGGGACAGATTCCTGGAGGAAAAGTCCATCACAGGTTACAAACGATGATGGAGATGTGTAATCTCCAGACTTAAAACTGGGGCACTTCAAGGACCATATGCAGAGGAGTGGTATCAGGACACAGATATCTAGTCTCGTGCGCTCCCAGAGGCATTTGGTGGGGCCACTGTGAGATACAGGAAGCTGGACTAGATAGGCCTTTGGCCTGATCCAGCATGGCTCTTCTTATGGTCTTATGTTCTTATGAGAGTCCCTTTCATTTTAGTTTCAAGAGGGGAAACTATAATATAACTCAAGCCACTCTAGGGCTGCTTGCATGCTGCTTTCCTACCATGTGGTATTACTGAATGGAAGACCAATATTTCTTCTTCAGGGAAGCACAGCTAATATTTAGAATGGCAGCCACAAGCCGGTGAGTGCAGTTGTGGCACATTATGGCTGCCTGGCTGTCATACTGAGGGAGGCATTCTTATTCCATGCTGTAGTCCACTGCAGTCTGAAGAAGGTATTATCCTTATCCCATTTTTCACCAAGGCTGCTCTCATTCTACATCTGAACTGTTCACCCTGAAGCAGGCCCCATTGCTTCTTGTAGAACCAGAAACATTAACACAAATGCCAAGGACACAGCCCATCACAGTGGAATGAAGGAACATGACCATTTTTGCCCCTCATGGTCATAGAGGTGCTGCAACCCTTCTAGTTTGCAACAATCAGATGCAAATGTTTCAAAATAATGGTGGAATAATTGGTCCTTCTTACTAACTAGAAACCTCACAGGTTTCTTTGTAGGACAGAAAATAGCTGCTTCTGTTGCTATAACAGCTGTTCAATTGCTATTAATATGCAATAGTAGATTCCTACTTCTTGGTCTTTTATGTGGCTTACTCAGGGGTACCATACATCCATCTATTGGCTGGAGACAAATGCCTTTTCAACTCAACATTGTATGTTCTGCTTTGTTGACTTGTTTGCACTTATGGTGTGAAGAAAGCATAAAGCCTTGTTTTAGCAGTCCTCTTTTTCTGGCCCATGACTTTATGCTGCTAGTGGGACAGGCATTGTTTTAGCTAGTTCACTCCCATTCGATTCACAGTTTCTCTGTCCACATATTTTAGATTGAACTTAAATAAGTGGGAGCTTTTCTCAATCTGACAGTTCAAGATCTGGACAGGGAGAAGAAAATGTAAAAGCCCCCCCCCCCCCAAAAAAAAACCCACATCTGAAATTTGCTATGGAAATACAGATATACCACTACCTGTTTCCATTCACTCAAATGGCACAGTTCCATTTTCCCAGCCCCCCCTTTCAGGTTACACCACCAAAGAGTCACTTTTCAAGGGACAGAGGATGTGGGAAAGACGACATGTGCAATGCACTTTTGAAATTAGGAAATGTGTCATATGGGAATGCCCAGAAATAACAGTCACTTCTGGCTCCTTTTTGGTTATTTTTCTGTGACCACTGGTCTACTTCTAAGGTGCAACTATTAAGTAGACACAGGTTGAGTGCCCACATCTGATGTACTTAGTTATGACAAATGAAGGCAATGTTTGAATACGCTTCTCTTGAAATAGTATGCTTCCTAAAATACTTAAGACATCTAGAATCCTGAGTTCAACCACTGCCCATTTAAGTTTTATTCCCATGCACCACACCTCTGCAGAACAGAACAGTTGACAGAACAGTTGTCTGTTTTCACGACAACTGTTCTGACACCTTGTGGATACACCTAGATGAAAGAGGCCATACTTTTTGATGTGGTGCCATTTGAAACAGACCATCTTGATGGACTTTGATACAAACTTAAAGGTGAATGCAGAGAAGAGAACAGCTAGCTTACATAATTCAGTTATACACAGTTGTAATTACTCTTTCTTCCTAGGAAATATGTTTGTTATTACAGTAGGAACCCTGTATCCACTGATTCATTATCCACTGATTCAGTTATCCAAGGTTGGCAGAGGGAAAAAAATAATTCAGCAGCCACAAAGCAAGCTATTGTCACAAACAGCAGCCATAAAGCAAGCTACTGTCTCAAAACAACAGTCATAAAGCTACTGTCAGGAAACAGCAGTTTGGAGATGGGTGGGCAGGTGTTGTCTCTTATCCACGTTTTTCATTATCCATGGGAAGGTCTGGAACCAATCCCCAGTGGATACCGGGGTCCTGCTGTATGCTCAAGTGATCAGGATCAGAGTGAGTATCTCTTATACCGGTCCCCCCTTCCTTTTCTGGGTGTTAGAATGAAAGTTCAGAAGAGGAATGTTTTGAAAAGGAAATGCTAAGACAATTCAAGCAAATAAATATTATGTATCATACAAAGTGTGCTCATAATTGTTATTTGCATATCATTTTCCCTTGCATTCATAGTTTCATACACAATTCGGTCACAATCCTGCATTCACCTACTGAGACGCTAATGAAATCAGGTGTATTTATTAGACATGGGCACGACTCAAAAAAATGGTGTTTCGTTTGTCGTTTGGTCGTTGAGGGGTCCGTTTCAGTTCGTTTCCATTTTCGTTGGGTTTTTCTGCAGATTTTTCATTTTCGTTTTCGTACGTAACAAAACGAAAAAATGAAAATGAAAACGAAAAATTTCTGTTTTGTTAGCATTCTTTTTAGTTCTATATATTTGCCGCAACGAAAACGAAAAACACAGCAAAATTTTCCGTTTCCATTTCCGTTTCCGTTTTGTTCTGAAAAAAATTTGTTTTCGTTTTCATTGCATAACGAAATGAAAAAACGAAAACGAAAATGAAAATTTCGCTGAGTCGTGCCCATCTCTAGTGTTTATGTTCATAAGTTACATCTCTGGCGGCAAAGGCAGAGCTTGGGAGTTCCCACTGCATCTCAGTTCCCCACTGGGTAGACTGCATGGTAAACCAGTTCTGAGAACTCTCCACTAGAAAACCCTGGAAAGGGTCACCATAAGTCAGGTTTGATGGTACACAACAGAGTTATTAATCATATAGAAGACTGAGCAGTCATCCTACAGATGCTGGTCTCTTCTGCAAACTTTTACTTGGTATCTGTTCAGGAATACTTGTCTCTTGCGCTGTGCTATAATCTAGCACTAAATTAGTTGCAGCAGCTCAGAGTGTTATATTTCTCTGAAACTCCAGAGACAGCATATGGTCAAGGAAACCTTCTATGGGGTGGGGGTGGGAGGGGCAACCTGTCCCAGAACAGGTGGAGTCCCAATACTTGAGCCAGTCATTGGGCAGATCAGCAGCACCTCTGGTTTGGTCTAGCCGATAACAAAAGCCAGGCAATGCTCAGAAATATTGTTCATTAATTATAATCTTGGAGTTAGGCCCCCAAAATCAGCACAGCTGAGTGTTGCCAGCATACAAAATACGCCAAAGCTCCAGATTACCTGTCTTAGTGGTTTAATACATATATATATATATTAAGTCACACTGGTGGCCAGAAGAACCTTGTAGGAATCCATGGGGTGGTGGGACCAGCAACTTGAATAGAGCAATGAAAAGCAACTTTAAAAAATATTTTTAAAAATGGCCAGAGATATGTGCTTCATCTGAAGAATCTTGATTGTTTGTATGTGCTGAAATATAAAAGTATAAGATGGGTGCTGTAACTGTTTACCAAAAGTTGCTCATTTCTAGAATCTATAGCAATGGTTCTCAACCTGTGGGCCCCCAGATGTTCCTGGACTGCAACTCCCAGAAACCTCCACCACTTGTTGTGCTGGAAGGGATTTCTGGGAGTTGCAGTCCAGGAACATCTGGGGACCCACAGGTTGAGAACCACTGATCTAGAGTCTCAAAAGATTCCATCTAGCCTTTTGGCCATACATGACTACCCAATGTCTGCTTCTCTTGCCATCAGCAATTGGATGACATAGAACTTCTTGAGTGTGCGATCTGGGAAGCTATGAGCAATGCATCCAGGTTCCAAGGCAATCTCTGAAGTCTCAGGAATCTGCCATGGTTGTCTTTCTGTCAGCAGAAAGATAAATCTAGAAGCAAGCAAAGCTGAAGAAAAAGAAAGGATGGGACCTTGGCTCCACTGATTCTCAACTAGAACCAGAGCAAACCAGCTCAGTGTGAAGGTGCCTGTGTGTCTTGCTCTAAGTGGCAAGATGGGCACAAGCACATGTGCCCTCCACCTTTCTGTCCATGCATCTCTCTTCACCCTGTAACTTTTTAGGTGTGTCAGCGTTGGGCTTGTTGTGCCACCTGGAGCAAGATAGGGCAATGAACGCAAGCACAACGACTCATGTGTTTTCTGACTAGCTCAGCAAGCAGCACAGAGTCCTTCTCCAAGGCTTCCCTGTTCCACCTGTATAATATCACAAGGGCTCACCGTATTACATGCTTGGGCCAAAACTTGTAGGGAAGGGGATGCGGCTGATGTAGCAGCTAGAGTGAAATCACACAAACATTAGAAAAGTGGCTGGGAAAGTGACATACTAACAGAAACAAACATTCCGTGGTATGATAAATGAGATAAATGTATTGTAGAATGGCAAGTCAAACACATACACACACACACACACACACACACACACACACACACACACACACACACACACACAACCTTGTCCCCCACCCACCCACCCACCCCGACACGTTTCTTTGTCAGAAATTAAGGTATTTTATGGGGTATGAAGAGGGTAATTTAGTTTAACTTTCTTGTGAAATTGATTTAATTTTGGCATATGGGGATGCTCCTGTTGGTGTCAATTCACCACTTCCCCCACTCACTGTAAACTAACAAAGCACATGGGAGGCAAATGGGAATGCTTCAGGTACAGGGCCAGAGGTAGGAGGCAGGTGAGGAGTGAAGAGCTGTCTTTGCATTAGGGCAAAACATGGTTCTAAGGCATGGAACCTCATGGATCCACATGATTTTTTAAGTGGGATCGGCCCCAAACTACTGTCAAATCATAGGTCCCATTTGTATCCACAGATTGGATCATGGTTTGGGCACGGTCCTGCTTAGAGACTTCACTACGGTATTTCCACAATATGGGCCAGTGACCCAATCTTAAATATGTTTCAGATGAAGGACGCTCTCTCCAGTGTCTTTTCCTCTGTGTGTGAAAGCAATCTCTGAACACCTTTGCCACATGATCAGCATATTTGGTGACTCGCAACCAAATGTTATAGCCTATATAGTAACAGAAATATTGAGTTCTTAGACAGCGATTTTACCAAAAGCAGGGCATTTCACTGCCTTCTTTCAGCATATTATGTTTTGCACAAACACTCCTTGACTTACCAATTTCTAGTTAGGATCCTTTTGGGACCTGTGTTTAGTTCTTTGGTCTTTTTGTGGGGTTGTGGGTATTGTTCTGATAGGAATATTTCTGAAAATTTCTGAATATAACTATTCCTCTCTGTCTTTCCTTTCACTGCCATTTTTCTGATTTTACTGATATGGAGAGTGATGAAAATGTAAAGGACATCTTAGGCATATAACATGATCACCCTCTAGTGGAGGAAAAGGATGTACACAACTTTACTGGGCTTCTGTATATATTTAGTTCTTATGTGATGTCAAGTCATTTCCACATTATGGCAATCCAAATATGATTGTCAAATTCTGAGGGATGTTCAACGGGTGATTTAGGGCGTTTATACATGACCCCTAAACTCCGCCGCAAATGGCTGCAAGCTCCAGAGCTTAAAAATGTTTCCCCACCAGCTCCGGAGTTTGCAGACAATTAAGTGCGACCCCGCCCACCTAAGCGCATCCCAGCGCACCTTTCAGGTACCTGCTCTTGGAGGGTGAAAGATCTTGATCCGGATCTGCCGGGCTCTCCTTGCTTCTTTTTGTTGTTGTTTTTTGCCTCCCGCCCCTTTAAGAGCAGGAATTTAGGGGTCGTGTAAAAAAGCCCTGCAGGAATCATGATGCGAAGGGGCTC